>UELX01001280.1:0-47151 GCA_900480035.1 Eupelmus urozonus | reverse complement strand
CTCAAAACTAACACATGTAAAGGGTCGATCATGGGCATGGCCCGTATAGGGGCCATCCCGCCCTCTAAAGGTTAAAGGAATTTTATATGTGTTGATTTAGTTAGAATCAAATGAAAATGAATTTATTTCGCTCAGTAGTTCGTACATTTAAAATACGACGGATTAAAGCTCTAAAATAGATTTTTTTTATAGGTATTATCTTTAGCAATATCGGCAATTTTTTTAATTAACCTTCGATAAAAAGTGAAAAGTAAATAAAATTCTTTGAGCTATATTTAATAATAATAATGATGATGAAAAAATGTTCCCTATGAAAAAATATGATTTTCAAAAATTTAGATTAATATTTTTTTATATAGAGCTATTGCAATAACCCAAAATAACTTATAATTTTAATTTATAAATCGATTTTATGATAAATTAAAAAAACTTTTATAAATCAACTACTCAGATCACAACAAATTTCCTACTTGTATTATTTAGCAAATGTATTTACTTATTTATTTATTTTATATATTTTTATGGGATACACTCTTTTAAACTAAATTAGCATAACAGTATAATCGTCCTGTAACTATAATATTACTAATAAAGAACATTTCACATTTTCGAGAAACTGATTTTGATGAGACTTTGAGAGGAATCTTCAGGTAATTTTAAATAAAATTAATAATGAGAACAATTTCCAATGAAACTTTGCAGAATAATTATTTGACCTAAAATATGAGACACGTATTCCAGCGATTTATTGAAGGGTTTCTAAAGTCCTAGAAATCCAGGATAACCTGGAAATGTTTTGGAATCTGGGAATTCTCTTTTATGGGAATTGATTTTAGTTCAAAATTCTGGAAAAATTTTTAAACCATCGTTTATTCAAGGATTTTGAAGGTTACATTCAAGCTCTTACACAAGTTAAAAGCTTTAATATTTAGAAAGTATCTAACAACCAAAAATCAAGAAATATTTTCAAAATCAATGTTATATTTTACGAAAAATATTTAATTTAATATTTTATGATTATTACTTTTTAACGCTAAGTTCTAGTAATTTAAAATGTTTGTTCAAATAACTCTCCATTATATATTTTAATCTAAGTTATAAGAATTTAAATCAAACCAAGCTTTTGGACCTGTTATGTTTCAACTTTGTATACTTGGGCCCCAGAGCCCACTTCATAAAACACCATATATGTCTTATATTAAAGATCAAAGCATCATTTTGCAAAGTTTGATTAAAACTTAGATCAATACTATGTTCTAAGAAACTCTTGTTATTAAACTAATAATATTTATCTTTAAATAGTTTTTATTTTGTTGCTAATAAGATAAGCTTTTTTTTATAATCAAATATAAATGAAGTATTTTTAAGTAAAATTTTTGAGTTCTGATTTTTAAATTCAATATAAAGCTATTTAAATACTATTCACTTCCTCTTTTATTCAAACGGCTTCACAATATCCTGTCATCGTTTCTTTATAAAGAAGCTGTATGTATATATATGGTTTAAAATGAAATTGAATAGTAAATAAGTGTAAAAATGAAAAAAAGCTTTCATTTTAGATGTATTTTGTATGTATTTTTCATCACTACCATTTGTTAATAATTTTAAAAGGTAGTGTCGAAATCAATTTACAAATTTGGTATAGATTTGATATTGATTTGATTTTTATTTGGTCTCATATTTTGATATAGATTGATATTTATTCGTTTCCAATTAAATTGAGATAAAAGATTATTTTATTTATTTTTATTTACTTGTTGACTTAACTTCACGCCATAGGCAATAATAAGCAGCAATATAATATATAAATAAGGTATTTAATTATTTACGAAATAGGGCAAAATATTTTAAAAACAATAGTTTACTAGAACAAATTATGAATTTAAATGTATTGAATTTAATTTGTGAGAATAAAAAATATCTTTCAAATTCCAATTAAAATCTAATATCTTAAAATGTGATATTTTTCGTATAGATGAGTATATAGCACTTGTTGTCTCGGTAATTTCATGTATTTGAATTTCTAGTTAATAAGAGCTTGGAAAAAAGTTTTTGAGTAACTTGTAAATAAAGTGTTGGCATAAATTTTTAATAGTGTACTAAACGTTTTAATCATGTTATTAATTTAATTCAATCATTTTTATTTTGCCAATATCTAACATACTTTATTCCACAAAAAGACAGCTTTCAATAAAATATATCTTGGTTTCTAATTTAAAACAAATCCAGCCAAATTCCAAAGCAAATCTCAAATATTTTCCTCCAAATCCCTCTGTCTCGTCGCAGAAAAGTTTCGTGCTGGTCGAACCGCACACGGATTCCAATTTGGATTACCACCCCCGCACCTTCGTGGAAAAACAAGTACCACCATCTTCGGAGCTAAAGACGCAACCCGGCGTCTTCCAGACTCCGGATCTCCAGCAGCAGGAGGAGCAGGAACAGCAGCAACGTCCGAACCCATTCAATTTCAATTTCAATGAAGCTCGTCGATCGGGCGGGGATCCAGGATTCCAGAGCGGCATACAGAGCGATGCCGATGCAGCCACAACCCTTTCGCCGCATTTCGAGATTGCGGCGCGAAGCTTCGAGCAGCAGCAGCTACCCTCGGAGGCAGACCGCAACAAGGTGAGTCCGCTTCGATTTAACTGCATTTTCAGGTATAGAAGGTATAACGAGGGTAAGGCGCAAAAAAGTTTTACGATAATTGTGGGGATGTAGAGGGGAGGGGATGTTCCGATCGATGCCGGAAGAATTGCAGTCGGTGTTGCTTTTCTTCTGTTTTTGCGCAGGGTATGGGTTTGCATATTACTTTTTACGGCGGATGCTCGATGTTTTTTATTGTATTTCAAGTTTTTACAGGGATGTAGAAGCGAGGGCATGGTCGGGGTAGTGATTGTTGAGGACTTTTTGAGTAAAATAGTTAACGTTATATGCAATTGCATGTAGGAGTAAGGGTTACAACTAAAATTGGTGTATTGCGTATTTTGTAGTATGTTTTTGATAGTGGAAATTTTTTTAAAAGTGGTTTATTGTTCTAAATTTTTATTAGAAATATCAAAGAATGTTAGTTATTATATTATATATATTTATATTTTTTTATATTTTCAATCATATGACGATATATCAAAATATTTAAAAAAATGGCTTTATTGTAGTAAAAAAAACTTTACTCTGCTTTGAAAGCATTTTTGTCTTGATATTGATTTCTATAAAGCTTTTGTTGATTTTGATCCTTTGAAAACTGGTATTTTGAAGCAACATATATTTTTTTTAATTACATGAAGATTTGCTTGCAATATAGTAGATTAATTTTATTTCTTAATAGTTGTTTATTAATACATTTTGAGTTCTATAAGTAGTTGAAAAATTGTATTTAGAAACAAATGATACGTGCAAACATAAATAGGTAGTCGCAAATTTTCTAAAATTCTGTGTTTTCAAATTTTTAATTTATATACATTTAATTATTACTTTTTATGAATGTTTGAATCTAATTTTTTAAAAGTATTGAAACTGTTGCAGTCACAAAAGGTGAATTTGTATGTATAAATTAATATATAAAATTAATTAAAAAATGCGTATATTTTCTACACTTTTAAAACCTCGAATAAAAATTAAACTTGCAGCCACTACCAGAAGAAGTGCAACATTTTGTAGAATCCATCTTAAGTTCTTGGAGGACTTGGCAATCCAATCAGCCTCAAGGAACTTATCCGGTGGTGTCTGCGCCTTTCGACCCGCATCATCAAACCGATCTTAACGCCTTGCCGACAGTAGGCACTGGTTCAAATCAACCGCAACAACAACCTGATAAAACGAACCCAAATCCAAAGCCAACCTCGCCTACACAATCAAAGCCATCTTCTCAGCCGCAAACGTCTGAACAATCACAGCCATCTTCTCAGCCGCAAGCGTCTGAACAATCACAGCCATCTTCTCAGCCGCAAACGTCTGAACAATCACAGCCATTTTCTCAGCCGCAACCGCCTAGTACATCCAACCCAGCTTCACAGCAGAGACCATCTACACAAAAGCCGGGCGCAAACCAGAAACCACAGGGCAATGGTGATGATAAATCAGTATTAAATGCAGTTTTACAAGGAGCTCAGTCAATGGTTGACAAAATTTCAGGTGAAAAGATTATACACAGTAGAAAGTTATGTGTTTTGTGTAAATTGATGCGTAATAAACAAATTATGTGTAAATTTACTACAAATTTTCTGTGTAATTAAAACATAAAATTTGTTTCTTATTAACACTCATTTTGTGTTGATTGTATGTAATCAAATTTTATTACACAGTAAACAAAACTACACAGAATTTGTGTAAAATTATTTTAAAAACACATTGACAGTATAAAATATGTTAGTACACAATAAGTGTGTATTTAATTTTTCTCGATCACTTTTAAACACAAAATGTGCATTTAAATGTATTTCGATTTTCAACTGCGTATGTTTTGAAATAACTTTATTTTTTAATAGTTTATTAAAATTACAAAATGAGCAAATATCGATAATAAACTAATTAAGCGCAGTATTACTTTCATTTTTACATTTTCTGTTTTTGAACATACAAAACCTTTTTAGTGCAGGTATGCAACAATCTGATGATATAAAGTCGAGTATCATACAACTGGATCCAGATCAACCGGTATCGCAGGTTGTGGTTTCTGGAACTGTGAAACCTAATGTTGATATCACTTGGCCAAACTTCATAATTTACTTCCCACCACCACTAAATATTCTTATTTATTATACTATTGGAAAAAATGGCTTATCTACATCCGGAACTCGTAAAAGTAATGCGCCGTCTTTAAGAGGGTTTCCAATGGAATTGTTTAATCCAGATGAAAGCCGAACAGATAATCAAAATTTAACTGCCCAAGTAGAGCCTGAAAACAACTCTGAACATTTTAATAAGACAAAAAATACTAATGAAGGAGAAAAACTTAAAAATATTCGCAAAATTCTTAAAGATCTCGCAGAGTACTGGGATCATCAAGATCATACAAAAGGTTCAAAAAAATTCGATGAAAAGCCTGTTAAGGGCACCGATATGAGCGGAAAAAATAATGAAAATGACTTTGAGAATTCTTCTGAAGACTCAAAAAATCCAAGCTCATCTAATAATTCTACTGATGCCATACCTTCATTCAATTCATTTTTAAAATGGTTGCTCAAAAATAACCACTCTAGTCTCCTAGTAAGTTTAGAATATTAAAATATATATATATTTAATGTGAAATTATTAAGAAAAATCATTTTTAATTTTAACTTAAACAAATATAGTACAATTTATTAAATATTTCTTATTTATATAAATACGTTATTTTATTCTAAGTTTGATGTTGGTGCATTAAATATTGATTAGTATTTATCGTATAGTGCTTTAAACATTTATCTATTCGATATTTTTATTTAATTATAAAATTAAAATTATATTGCTTTATTAATAAAAAATTCATAAAAAATAGAAGATAACTAAAGGATTTTAATTTAATTTTATAGGAACAAAAACCTCGAAGGAGAGGTCCACTTATTTATTATGAGCCAGATGAACACATGAAGGCAGAACATTTAAGTACTCAAGATTCAGCTTCACGTGATTTATCGTCTCGATCATTTTCAGACGACGATACTTCCAAAAAAATACGTGTTCTTGTAGATATCGACAAAAATCCTGAATTAGTAAATGCTTTATTATCGAGAAATAAAGGCGACAATAAGAATAAACAGAAGAATCAAGATGTCGTTGTTAATTTAAAAGATTTTATTGAACCAAAAGAAGAAGACTTGATTGTTCGTAGATTAGTTGATGTAGCCGTTAATCAACTTCATAAAAATATTTCAGCTGACCAAAAATTACCAAAGACATTATGGGTCTTTCCAGTATACGAAGATGAAGAAAATGAAACTTTGAGTGCTTTCATTGAAAAAAGAAATAAAGAAATTAAAAATCAATTAGAAAATGCGAATTCGTCTCCAAGTTCTACTGATAAAGATGTGACTTATTCTCAAATCCAAGTAATTAGATAAACATATTTCTGACTAATTTAAAAATTTGAGATTTAATATAATCAATTTTATTTTTAGACACCAAGAAGGTCAAAATTCATGCAACGCTACGTGCGAGAAAGGAACAACAATGATGAAAACGATCATTCAAAATTTAAATTATCTAACGATGATAACGATGAAGAAGAACAAAAAGTAAATAATGAAGAACAAATTGAAGGAAAGAGAAAAAAATAAAAATGCAAGAGTAATAATAGTTTTATATTAATTATAGATATAAATAAATATTTTGAATTTTATAAAAGATATCCCAGAATATTTAATCTAAAATCCTAGTTTCGTTTCATTACTATAAATATATTATTCATATTGTGAAGTCCTGGCGAAAGAGAAACTGCATGTTTTTCATGGATTTCTAAACAGTCAACGAAAACATTTTCACGTAACTGCCGCTTTAGGATCCAATTTCATTGTTTTTATAAAACCAGGGAAAACACTTCTTGATTTATTTGTATTGTCTTTCAGCAACGATTTTTTAAATTACTTACGCTTTTCCTGTTATAACGTAAAATTAAACTATCTGTTTATCCTTTATTAAAATACACACTATTTGCTTACGCAAATAATTTTAATGTACATCTATTGAGGTTTTACAGATAAGTGAAAATATTTTAGAAAAAAAAATGATATTAAAAGCAACTAAACCGTAATCTACTGTTACTAACTTTAAACTATTGTTTAAACTACTACTACCTTTACTCCTGTTTAAAACTTTTGAAATTGTTCGATGAACTCTGCAGTTATTATTTTATACATGGTAATTAGTGAAATTATTTCAGAGTGTGTACAAATTTTCCACAAAAAGATTCAATCAATACTTCAAATAATGAGCTAGGTAGCTGATCTTTTAATTAAGGTCTTCTCCAATAAAGTGTAATAAACATTTTATACTTTATTTTTTTTTTAACTGAACACATTCAAGCTTTGCAAATCATATTTTAGATGTTGTTAACATATTGTAATATAAAACATTAAATAGTAACATTCAATCTGCAGTATAAAAATTTAAATATAACAATTTTACTTATATACACCACTCTCTAATAAAACCTCAAAAAATATCAAATCTACCTATCAAATACATTTTATTCTAAATAAGTTCAAGTTATGCAAAAACTAAAAGCTTTATGCAATAGTAGTATTCAAGAATAATTTATACGCCATAATTTAAATAAGACATTTAGGATAGAACAGAGCCATTAATTGGACTAGATGTTGACAAAATTATGTAACTCACTACAAAAAAACTCACATCCTAAATCGCAATTACAATCTAATGCTCACCAACCACAAACATCTTAACGGCAAAAAATGCAAACCACCATAACTCTACATCTCCACAACTCCAACTCTCGCCTCCCATAAAAACTCCCGAGCTCCGCAAATCACCGAAACAGCAGCGCGCCAACGTACCTCATTCCCAACCCTTTCGGCCCCGTCCGAAAAACCATCTCTATCTCCCATCTCCCGATCGTAAAAAAAGGAAAACGACGAGCCTCGCTCGGCAATGCCCCCATCGCACGATAACCATCTCAGGCCCATATTTCAATTTCTGAAATTCCTCCCACAGTTCGATTTCCACTCTCGTCTCCCGGGCCGATTCTAATCGCGACTCTCTCAGACTATGTACACCGAAAATGAAGTTTGCCCGGCGCGCTTCCGTCGCTGCTGAGCGCACGTTTCCCTCCCGCATCGCGCGCGCCTTCGGGCGCAATTTCGCGCTCTGCGCGCTTCCTGGCGCGACTTTAACGGGGGGGCCCCGTGTGTTCGATCGCCGGCGCTGATTATTGCCCCGCCGGATCACGAATTCGAGAGCGTGACACACGGCCACCGCCGAGCTAACCCTCTAGTCCAACTTTGCTTTTGCCCGAGTTTCCAATCGTCTATATATAGATGAATTTTAGCAGTGGGAATAACGCCGGGAGAGTGTCTGTATACATACTCGTGGGTTATGCGCGTGGAATACAGTTAGTGGGGGGAGCTCGGTGGTGGGGGTATTGGATTATAAAGTTTATCGCTTCTGACTCTTTCGCGATGGAGCGGCGAACAATAAATATCTCGTTAAAATGATTTAGCGGCGCGATGCTCGCGGGGCCGCGCGAGGTGAAATACGCGCCGGCGTGTTTATATAGATATTCGAGTGCATCGGGCCGCGCAATGGGTTACGTAAAATTTAGCAGCGCGGGGGAAATTTTGAGGACGCTGCAGCGCGGAGCATTGATTCTATTATGAAGCGATTTTATGATGCGCGCTTTACGAGAAGCGATTTTGCCGGCGGGATTATTTGCGAAGTGCGGCTGGAACGAATGGTTGGATTATATTGATCATATTAAAAGTGGATTTGCCGCCGTGGATATACTGGCTAAATGCGTACTAATTTGTTATTGTTGGTAGTTTTTATGATGTAGGTGGTTTACGTCTTGTTCGGATCGTTGGTTTGATTTATTTATTGGTTTATAGTTTTGTTAGGTATGATTGGGGTTCAGAGTAGAGAATTTTATGGTTTGTGTAAATTTTATTTTAAAAAATAAACGATTTGGGCAGTTCTTGTATAAAATTCAGTGTATACAGTAATAATGTTGCCTGAGAAAAACAGCATCATACATAATGTGTATAGCAAATTTTTACTCGTTTAAATACCAACATATGGTGGTGAGTGTTTGAATTTGAACAAATTTTTAACTAGGCTCAATACGTTAATTGAAGTAGAAAGAAGCAATGTTACAAAAAAATGCATGATCGATGGTTCGTAACAAACCGAACTTTTTACATTATAACACTTATTTTCACTGGATGAATAGTCAGAATATTATCGGCTCATTGTGAAACATTCATGTGCGTCAATATCAAAATAGAATTTTTAAGCGCTTTCTTGTCACAACCTTTCGAAAGTCCGCTAAGCTAATTTTAATTCCATCAATTTTACGAATACCTCACTGCGTCATCCAGCTGCATGCGAATATAAAAGATCGGGGCTTTAACCCGAACCCATAGAATCCACTTGATGTCCTTGGCCCTCCTTTTCTTTCTGCTCTCATTTTTCAGCTGCGCGGGAGCGTTTACCCGGACTTCTCCGGTATATGTAAAAGCACATCGTGAATAACTAAGAGTCGCCGTAAAAGTAGTCGGCTGTATTATGAAATCTATATAGGCGTTTGTTGTCAATATTGCGTAAGCGAGTTATATGATGTTCCAGTTTTTGGTTTCGCTTTGATCACGTTCGATAAAAATACAAGTCAAAGCCGCGGCTAAAAAATCTTTCAACACGCGTGGGCAATCACTTTTTTCTGGTCAATTAAATAAGATAGTTTTCTTGTCCGAGCGCTTTTGGTATACAGAAAAAAAAACTGAGTGTCCACGAGCACATTTACAATTATTGATGTCATAATTTGCTTGGCGGATCCATTAGGCACTTTCAGTTTTACAATAGGTCATGTAATTTGTATAATTTTAACGCTAGTTAATTGTATGGAAATGTTTGCAAATTAAATTTAACATAGAGAAGAGTAAATGAATTTTTAATACTGTTTAGTTAATAAAATATTAAAAGTAAATGTAAAACGTATTAAATCAGATATTTTAAAATGAAAGGTCAATTTCAATTGAAGGAAGCGAAGCGTCCACGGATCGGATACGTCATTTTACACTACACTTAACTCATCAGAACTCAATCTCCGATGCTTTTCCGTTTGGAAAATTTACATTTTACGTTTGATTTGATAGTTTTTAAGATGAAAGTGATTGACTAAAAGGCATGAACTGTATAATTATTATATAAGACTTCTAATGTAAAGAGGATCTTTTGAAAGTTTAATTATTTTATACTAAATCATTTATTAACACGTAATATAGAGTTTTTTGTTGTTTAATAATATAAACTCCATTAGTAGTAGACAGTAATAATGCACGTTTATACACATTAGATTTTAAAATAGAGCTTAATCTTCACCTATACAACTGACCTAAATATTTTGAATTTTGCTAATCTGACTTCATCTTCATAATAAGCAACCTTCAAAACAGAAATTCAAAGATCAAAAAAACTATCAAAAAAGATAAAGATCCAATTAGCCAATCACTTCAACTTTCATCAACGTGACAATTTCAGAACTTATCTATTGATAGGCAGTCATAATTATAAACATCACAGTACCTAAAGAAATTTCCCTACATAATCAACCACTTTCTATTTTTACACACTAAACGTAAAAAAAAAAAAAATTCAATCCACGAGCGGCAAAGTGCTAACAAGCCGCGTCACATAATCGAGCAAAAAAGTATCAATTACCAAGCAATGGAAGACAATCATATCCCGATCGAATTAAGCAGCCCAGGAACAAGAGAAAACTTTCGTAATCGTCTAAGCCAGAAATGGAATTACTTTTTTCCTTAATTCCCGGCTCGGCGATTTCTACCTGTTGAACGAGCGCCGCGCGCGCAGCTCTGCGATTGTAATCATGTAAATGGCTCCTCGTGGAAGCAGGAAGCACAACTCATATAACTCCGGGCGCGGCTCTGTACGAGCATTAAAAAAAAATTAGCGACTCCCGTGCCCTTGTCTTTTTCGGTTATAGTTACAATTGCCTACGCGCTTGGATATACCATTACGAGCTCGCGACGAAAATAGAGAGAAGGAAAAAACAGGCCAAAAGGTCGAAAGTCGCGCGCATCCTAGAGTCGCGCTTAGCTGCGCACGAGGCCAGAGGAAAGCCAGAGCTGGTCATTTGATAGTTTTTTTTTTCCCCCTTCTGTCTCTCTGTCTCTGCGATGGTAATGCACAAAAGTCCTATAACCTTTTGTCCCAGTTCAATCTGTAATTAGCCTCGGCTTGGGGCTTTTCGTCTCGGCGTGTATATAAGCCGCAATTTGTCCGTCATTATGCGGAATCGTCTTCTCTCGAGCGCGCTATTAAAAGATTCAGGTCGCTGGGTATTATATCGGGTATTGTGCGACGCTTCGCTTTTTTTTTTTTAGTTGACGCAATTTTTATTCGCAATTTTTCGACTGTCGCAGATTTATGCCGTGTGTTGTGAATACTAGGCAATTACACGGCGAGCGCGCGCGCGCGGGATGGATAAGTTTTGTTTTATGATTTTTATGCTTCATTCGTTGGCTTTTTTGCAATCCTTTGGGTTCTGAAAAACGTTTTATTTCTAGAAAAACGCCTTTATTTACCTTGTAGGGGATTTTTATTTGTGGTTTTTGTTTGTTCGGTTTGATTTTATATGGATATTGTGTGCATTTACTTATTTCATGGGTATAATTTATGCTCTGGGATTGGGATTATGACTTTATGTAACTGTAATTTATTGTGAGATAACGAAGGTTTTATTGTAAAATTCAGATGAAATTTTGTTTTTATTTATAAGAGAATATGTAATGTAACGCAAACTGCGTATATCAAACAATGAACGATAACATGTATCTATATTAAACATATTTATTAATACTTGCGCTATAAATTATTGATAAAATATTTTGATTAATTACTTACACTTTTTTTAAAGTAAAGAAAAAGTTTTCTTCTTTTTTTATTAACGATATCCTTAAAATCAGTTAATAAGGTTATTTTATGATTTTTTAATAAAGCATAAATACGAGTTAAATAAAGTGCAGCGTATAAATATAAAGCAAACTCCAGCAACTTGTTTAAGGAATAAAATAGATACATAAAGAGACGCAAAGTGAGATAAGCAATTCAACTCAATTCAACTCAGCATTGTTTCGAGGATGCAACATCCTGCGTACGGTTCATTACACCTAAACTAATGGTAAGTTAACTACTAGTTACAATGTAGAATAAATTCATTTGCGAGGAATAAAAAATCTACAGAACCTAAAACTAATCGAAAGTTAATAAACATTAAGTAGATTTTTCCATAATATTTAAGCTTGATTCCCAACTTCACACGCTAACCTTTAAAATTTTAAACTCCTCTTCAGAACATATCCGGCATTCTTGCTGCGGTCGTCTATTACCGCGTAGAACAATTTACTATTCAGAATCCAACGCATTGAAACTCCCCGTCAAATCAGACAATGTGCAAATTAGTTCATTCTTGCACCAACTAATTTACTAAAATCGCTTCGCAGCATATTTACGAGAAACTATTCGCCGCGACGAAGTTGCCTTCGCGCGCTCGCGCCGAACGGACAAGTTTCTATCTGAAATAGTTTCGGGAAACTCGGCTAAACTGCCGAGTGGAAAACAACGCGTCACTCTAACGAATTCACACTGCGCGCTACCGACAAACGACTTATAATGAGTTTACGAAATCAGATTTTTCGCTTTTCATTAATTCGGAGTGAGTAATATTTGATAAGTGAAAATTAAAAAAATTATTAATTATTCGGCTTTGTGAGAAGGATTGTGTCTTATGTTTAGCGCCAAGGTTGTCGGAACAATTTGTAGCTGGCTAATTCTTGGCTTTTATAATTTTGATTTTTAATTGCGTTTCGTAATGTATATTGCTTTTCAATCGCGAAGCGTTCCCGAAATTTATTCTTTTATTAAATTAAACTGTTTGAATAATAAGCTTCTGTAGTAATGTATCAGGTGAGGCAATCTGTAAGAAATACCGTAGAATTACGTACGTTTTAATTAGCAAAACAATAGCCCGTGTCATGCTGGACTATTCATACTTGAAAGGGTAAAGATAGAGATCATTACTAATTTCAAATGACTTCCTAGGAATTGAAAAATCATTTTAATTGGTCGAATTAAAAATTTTGTTTCAATTTGTAATCTTACTCAAGTGTTATGGATTATGAATTTCAAATAAGGTATATTTTTAACTTCTTAGGAATCCATAAAAAAACATTGGCCTTATAAGAATTCAACCATTCTTCTTAGCCCAGCATCGCATAAAAAATAAAAATCCCCTCAGAATATAAAACATCCCAAGCAAGATACACCGAGATAAGCAGACTCGATTCTCCAGTCTCATACACATCCACTCATTAAGTCAACCGGCTTTGTCATCGGACAATGAATCTTATTCACCATCTCTCCAAGCCAATCCATTCAATCCCAGACACTCAAAATGACTCATTCCGAATTCGCATTGTCTCCCTAACGGCTCCTCCATAACACCCAAAAGCAAATAACCACATCACGCTCCAACGCAATCCTCAAAACTCTATCCGTCCAACTCCAGTCCACTCCGCAGACGAAGCATAAAAGAAAGTAGCAACGTTACACGCGAGCGCCGAAAAAAAAGCGGCTCTTGATTCTCTGCCGCGGTCATCGCTGTACATACATACACACCTCCAGAAAGCGCAAGAGGCGCGAAATACTCGCACGTCCGGGCTTTACGAGTCGCGTACGTTCGCGGCGCGTTTACTGTTACACAGCTCGCGGTGCGCGCTCGGGATTAGCCGCAACGGTACGGCGCAGCTGTGGGAAGAGCGTGGCGAATCGTTTGCAATTTCTCCTCTCCCGGCTTTATCCTCTCTCTCTTTCTGTTTACTTCTACCGTTCCGCGCTTCGTTTGCTCTTCATTTGCGCGCGCGTGCGAGTGTATCTATGCTTTCTTACACGCGCCGCTTTTTTGCCTCGCGAGTTTAAGGAAGTGGTAACTTTATACCTCGGTGTGTATCTACTAACGCGAACGTGTATACGTGATTGTACGGAACGGAAAGGTTGAGTTTTCTAGGGAGATGTACGGGAAAAAGTAGACTTTCTAAGCCTTTCTGCGAGGATTAGAGTGGTTTGTCAAAATTTTTTTAATTAGAGGCGAGGCTAGCCTCGGGCAAGTCCGCGGGGAACGTCTCGTTGAGTTACATCGCGGTTTTGATGTCGCGGAATTTTCTGACGCCGATCGTTAAAGTTTATGTCACGGGGAGATAAATAATATCTGTATTTCGCACGATAGGACACGCGAATATAACTTTCCGACGATCCAAAGGAAACTTTTCGAAAATTTCTAGTACGCGACCTCACTATTATCTCGAGCCGCGCGAGATGCAGGCGCTCCTCGACGAGATAACAAACGAAATCATTTTTCCGTCAAAATAGTGCAGGAATAGAAAAAATTGCATCACCCAGCTTTTTCTATAAATAACCAAATTATCACTCGAGTACATTTCCATCGCCAGCAGCAAGCAAAAACCGTCCCTCGCGCGAATTCAACGAATATCCACAGCGAGGCTATTTCAAACTCTCGAAAAATGAAATCCCGAGCGAATAGATCTGGCAGGGACCGCAGAGGATCCAGCGTATTTCCCAGCCACGCGTGTAATATATTATAACGCGGTAATCTCGGGGCAAAAATTTTCGATGAAACCGGCTCGCGCGCGCGGCACAGTTATGCGCTTTCATCCACGCCGCGCGCGTTTCCTGGGCTTTTCCCGAGCTGCATATATATGGATCCCGGCGATATTCCCCCTCGGGGCTTAAGTCATGCGTGAGCTGGAGCTGTGACAATGTTAGAGAGTCGTAACGGCTTCGAGAGTTGGGGCAAAAAATATTTTGAGTGCTGAGCAAAGAAGCGGAGGCTGAATACTCGATGCGACTGCGGAGGATTAAGTTTGTGTTGTCGGAGGTGGTTTGCTTTGGGAGTTTTTGTGTTTGAGAGCGGAGATGGTTGGACGGCTTTGCATTTGTAGTTTTTTGTGGGTGATTTTGGATGGGTGTTTAAGGAAAGATAAAAGATTTTTTAATTTTGTGTGTAGATGCTGGATGGAATAAATATTGATTTTTATACAGTGAATTTTATTTACGCGGCTCGTCGAAAAATGTATTTGCACTTCAAAGTGAAAGAATGATACACGCCTTTTTTCGATGCCAGGTAATGTAAGGTATCTTAAGAGCGGGTTTCAAGTTATTCGGTTACCTCATTCAAGACAGGGTACAATTTACGCTTGAATTCAAGGCTTTAAAGAGGTATGCTCACCTTACAGAATTATTTCCAAAAACGTTCCTTTTTTAAATAATATATTTTAAAATTAATAATTTTATGTGCGTCTAAGGAAAAAAATTATGAAATTAAAGTTATTCCATACTTTCTAATAAAATAAATGATGAATCCTATGGTTTATTATAACGTACGCTCATATGAAATTCTAAACTGTGTCGATGATTCTTATATTTCATTTTAAACAATTAAAGAAAAAAAAACAATGTTTTAAAAGGAAACTATTAGTGTCTACGGAGCAATTAGGAGAAAAGTAAATTAAAACAAATTAAAGGATATCTTATCTTTCAGGAAACGGCAATTATTTAAATAATAGAAAAAGTTAGCCCGCGTCTTACCATTCTCGGCTGTTTCCACTTGACGTAAAGTACTTACCGTCTCGCAGTTAATAAACTTTCAAGCGCTTCTTTCTTAATATTTAATAAAGGTGAACGAACTTCAAAGTTTCATATTCCTTTATAAATATTTCGAAAAAAAGTTTGCCGTAATTAGAAACTAAAAAAATTAACCAAAAGATATTTATTACAGTCTTACATAACCCATTTCTATCCGTTAAATCTAATAAATAAAATTCACCCAACTTCTAAACGAAAACCTCTTCCCACTCTCGCATTAACCTTACAAACTCGCGCTTCCACCCACTCCTACCAGAAAGCAAGCCTCGCGCCAGCCACAACAATTTAGAGCATTGTTTAGCCTCTAACGCAGATCAAATCTCCAAGCGGCGCACGCGATGGGGCCCAGAATTACCCAACTCCCCGCGGATAAAAATCTCCGCATTACAATCCCAAAAATCCCAGCTCGCCGAGGTCAAAAACAGGCGAAATCCCCCCTTAATACCCAGGCCACAATGTCAAACGCTCTCATTATTCCCAGCCACCTCCGTACAAAGGAAGGTTCTAGCCGCGGCTCTCTCGGGCAAAAAGAAAAAGGGCCTCGGTGCGGCTTGTAGCCACCACCAAGCCGGCTCTCTCTCCCGCTTGGCGTCTCTAGCGAGGTGGTGGAGAGGCGAGAGAGCGAGCGGCTGCGGCTGTCGAATATTACAAGCCCGATGGAGAATGTAACGAGCCTAGTCGGCTGCTGGTCGCGCTGCTGAGCGCCGAAAGAGACTCGCGCCCGGCACCTGAGAGTGCGATACTCGACACGCGGCTTGGCTTGGATTTTGGGAGAGTAGAGAGATAGATTTTTAGTCGGGGAGGCTGGTTTGGAGTACGGGATAGTGGTGAGCGCTGGGTGAGAAAGAGGCGATTTTGGGGATTGCTGAGGGAGCTGAGGATTGGGATTTTGGAGCTGAGAAGTAAGGTGCTGCAACGGCTGAAAAGTGAGTTTTTTTTGGTTTTTTATGGTTTGGGGAGGAGTTGGGTGGTGAGTCGGGTATGAGTACATTTTTATTAAATTGTGAAGCGCGATATTTTGACGCGTTGAATAGAATATTGTATCACAATGTATAAGGTTACATAAATTTGTAAGGGAAGAAACATTTTTAGATAGATTTATTTTAATTGCTTAATTAATTTTATGAAAACACGTGTTTAACAAGTTTCATAGTTTCTTTATTTTATTTGTTTAAATTAAATTGTTTCATTTCATATTTTTCAATTTTGAAACTACATATTCTATCGCATTCCACTACACATTTTTGTGAAATAAAATTTCCCCCGACTTTAATTTTGGAACATGCACCGTATTTTTTTTTTCTTTTTTTTTTATTTTTTATAAAATTGAATTCTTACAACGTTCGACAATATAAAATGTGTTCAGCTATTTTTAAAATTTAAAAAAGTAAATAGTGTTTTTGAATAATAAAAACCAACGAGCAACAATCACGTTCTCCGATATAGAAAAGTCTTTCCATTTTTAACGCGCTTACTCGATTTATTTAGAGCATAAAAGTTTATAACAAACTTCGCGCTTTACTGCAGTTTCTTCATTTGAACTTTGAAGCGGCATGAATAAAATATAAGATTTCTAGTTGAGACAATTATATAATTGTAATTGAAACCGCAGAGGAGCACTAACTCAGAAATTTCAGCCGCGCGCTAATTTAAAGATAATAAACCAAATCCACCCGAACGAACCTACACAAGAAGATTGTAAAAAAAAAGCTACTGTACTTTTTACGCATCGAACTACCGGCGAGGAAAGTTGCCCAACAGCACAAAAGCCAATGTTGAAACTAGCCTACACCAGTGAATCCCTTTGTAACTTCTTTTTTTTTCTCGTCTGTTTTTGTACAATCCGCGAAACAATACAGAATTTAAATATATACAGCACAGGCCAATTATCCTGGAAAATCATTAAAATCCATTCGAAAAAGCGTAAGCAAACGCGACTGAGCTCTGACGGACAATAAAATCGCGGGAAAATCAAATTAATTTCGCTCGCCGAGAAATGCGAGCCGGCACGTCAATCGGCCTCTGTTTACATCTTAAATCAATCCTTGCGATCGCGCTCGCTGCTGGCTCTCTCGTGGGAATAAAAGGAGCAAAAGGAAAGCAACGTGGATATACGCCGAAACTGTATTATGCGCGAGCGAGCTAGCGAGCCTGCACGGATTGGGTGTATAAGTACCGTAACCGTCATGCCATTTTCTTGCTGGCGCTTTTTTTTTATATGAAGAACGACTGTGTGAATTGATTTCTTTTTTCCGCTGGGTTATCCTTTTTCTGGTAAAGCTTGATCTGGGAATTGTTTTCAATGGGAGATATTAAGAAATGTTTTTGATTAGATTTATTATGATATTTTTGTAGTGTTGCTTTATTTTTTTTAAACGCGTTGAGACCTTTATCATTTTACAAGTGAACGTATGATTTTTAACGATACTTGTAAAAGAGACCGAAATTGAAGGGTGTACCTTTTATCGCGGTTCAGCTTTGAAACGTTATATTTTTGTTCAACCGGCACCCGCTGGTGTAGAATTACGTAAAGAAAAATAACAAGAAAATATAAAAATGCATCCACAAATCTAGGGGCTCGAATGTCAATATTTAATTGACTTTGTATATTCACGTATAAAGAAATTTTTCATCAAAGTAGAAACAAAATTTCACGAACATTTTAAAAATTAAATTATACAACTGGTAATTCACATGCGCATTAAATATTTTCGGTCCGCAACGCATAGTAAAAAATTTAAAAATATCGCTCTCGTCCTTTTTAATCGAAAAATGTCACAACACATTAATAACCAATTAAATAAGATGGCCAAGAACCCACTGCAGCGTCTTTCCTAACCAAGCTCATTCTACTTAATCCAGCTAAACGGCTTATGTCACCCGACGTAACTGCATTTAGTCAACGGCCGAGGCGGCACAAAACTTTTTATTAATCAACGCTTTTTACCTTTCAATCGGCCGAATTAGACGCATTTACCTCGCCGTTAAGTAATTCCACTTAGAGCCCCTTAATAACCGACGCCCTAATTATCACGTAATGCTACCTTCGCGCCGGCTCCATTCATTTTCCCGCCGCTAAAAAAAAAACTCCAAAGCGCCCGGCGCTTAACCCACCATCAAATTCAGCTTAAAAGCCCGCCGTAAAAACTCTTCCAATTATAGAATCCTCTAAAACAAAAAAGAAAAAAAACCCCCGCCCAACTCCCATCAAAATCCGCGCGATTACGCTGGCGCGACTTCCAAAAACAGTTAAGCCGGACTCTCTCCCCTTTCTCTCTCCTACACTCGGCAAAGTTGCTCAATTTCCAAGAGCGCGCCTTTAATAGTTTCGCGCTTGCAGTTGCGCCGCTCCGCAGCATCGCTAATAGGGCGGCCAGTCCTGCAGCTCCAGCTCTCTGGCAATAACGTATAAATTATCCGCGAGCGAATCCGGAGCGGAGCTGGGACGCGTGCGCCTAGCGACTTTAGTCGTATAACTGTCGCCTCTGGGGAGAGGAGGGCGAGCGATGAATCAAGGTTTAGGTGTGTGTGTTTGCGGTTGGATTAAGACGGATATATAGGAGAGGGATGCTGTTGTTTTGCGAGGAGCGAGCGTTGCGGAGGCTGTAATGCTGATGGGATGTGTGTGGGTGCACCTGTGGGGTTTTAGGTGGCGAGATGGGAATTGGGGGTTGGTTGAGTTTGAGGATGGTTGTGGGAGGTGTGGTGATTAAGGGTTGGTTTAGTGGTGTTTTTATTGAGAGGTGCTGTGTGGATTTGTGTTGTCGAAGGACGGATCGATTGAATTGTATAGTGTTGGAAATGTATATGTGAACTGTAAGTGGTTTGTCATTTACAGTATTAATAAGTAGGGTGAATGCATGTGAAAGTAATGTTTTTAATAAAAATGAATTTAAAAATTTTGCTTTCGATGAGTACAGCGAAAATTTACGTTCTTAAGATTACGGCAATCTTTAAAATAATGTGTGAATTCCGGGCCCGTGTTAATGAAAAAGAGTGTAAAATGTTTCGTGTGAATTTCCAAACAAAACATATTCGCCGAGTCGCGTAATATTCTCCTCTGCAAATTCACACGTTTACGCGAAATATAATAGCAATATTTTATCAAGATGAAAAATTAAATAACACCAATATTTGGGTTACTCTCCTACTACCCAACCGCAAACCATAAATCACAAGAAACAATAAAACCCAGCCGTCAAATCTAAAAACCCCTCAACCGAATTAAAATTATCCACATCCAACCCACATTGCAACAGAAAGCGTCCACTTGAAAACCATCTTAACGCCTCGCAAAACCCCATCAAATCATCATCAATCGCTCCAACCCGGAACCTCCACGCACATACACCAGCTTCTCGCAACGGCTTCTACATTGATCGAGCGCGCCGGTTTCGACACCTGGAGCACTCTATTAGCCAGAGGAGCTCTAATCGCGCTGCGAGATTTCGCGCGACTGTCTATGAAACAACGCGATTTTTTTTTGTTATTGTTATCGTTAAGAGGATCTCGAGGCCGAAAGTGGCTTCGATTTACGCAGCGCTGGATCGTTTATGTGTTAAGTCACCGCTGTCTATTTTTTTTTCTCTCTGTTTGCGTTGTATCCGATTTTCTTGCGCGTCGAGTTATGCGGATTACTCGGCGGTGACAAAAAGGCGCGTTTCTTTTTTTTTTTTTCATGGTTAGATGGCTTTATTGGAAAGTTCGATAAGCTTGTGGGCGGGTTGTGCAAGGGATAGGTGTGAATTCTTTTCGTGGGTACTTTCTAAATGATATTTCGCGTGTGTGCTGCAATTTTGCTGGCGTGGAAAAATTGTTTGCTGGTTTTTTGATGGTTTGCTTGGCTTTTATAAGAGCCGATTAATTTGACGCTTGAAAATCTAACACTTGGTGGAGAAAAAATTTCGTTTGAAAATTATTATAATATTTCTCGAGGATAAGGTTATATTGTAAGAGTTCGGATAATGATATTACCGTAATCGTCGGCATAATATTACAGTAGAATTTTTAAGTGACGTCAAAGATCATACAGCCATTGAGAAAATTTCTCGATCTTTCACAAACGAGGTACATTTCTTTATGAACCTTCAATTTATACTTTACGCAATATCGCAGAAAATCTGCATGCGAATAATAATTAATTATTTGCGCGATCGTGTATCAAAAGACAGGGCAATTTATTATTTAAATGTCGTACTTTAAATCAGCGGCGAAAATTGCTTTTCATTACTTATCATCCAGCTTTCCTCTCGTGATTGAATTTTATAAGCCGTAATTTGCGCCTAAACGCGTTAGTCTAAAGTTACTTTATATAAGCCCTCCACAAAAATCATTATACCAAAGCACTCCAAGTCTTTCCTATTTATCCCCAATCCATCACCCCCATTATTCCATCATTACGAAACAAACTTTTTCCAATATCCAGACAAAAATCCAGTCCAGCACCAGGGGGATTATAAAAAGCCAAGATCCGAGCAAATATTTATTTGCATATCTCGAAGTATGACACATCGGCCAGTCAGATTTATGCGAGCGTATATAATCTTTTATCGACGACAGAATCTTGCGCATACGTCGAAAGAGAGACTCGCGGGCTTGCTCGCACTAAATCACCGGCGGAACCTATTTTTCATCCTTCTTCCGCGAGCTCGATCCACTCGCATTTTGTCACACTATACCGCCGGCCGTCGCTCTTTTTCTCTCCGACTTCTGCGACTCGTAATTCACGAGCGTAAGACACAGGAAAAAAGTCGCTCGCGAATGTACGTGGACAGCGAGTTATTTGCGAAATTTGAAAATCGCGCGAAGAGTATGTACACGCGCGTCGAAATTAACATTCTAGTAAGCAGCCCCGCTAAATAATTTACGAGGATCCAGGATTGCGCAGGGCCATATAAGCCTCCCCGCGGCGCCAGGTAGCCTAATGAGCCGCGCGTAATTAGATGAAAAAAGGCCCGGAGATCGCCGATAAGAGAGTAGCTCACCTCTCTGCGTTAAAATCCGGATTGAATTTGTAAGAGAGGGGGAGGCCGCGTATAAATCCGTATTAAAGTGCATTAAAAGCGAGAGAGAGAGAATGGATTATGTGATACACGAGCTCGCAATAAAACGCCTATATTAAAACGATCCTCGTATCGTTTCCCACGGGAATGGCGGCGCGCTGTTTTCTCTCACTTCTGTCCTTTGCCTCCGAGCGGGGAGTTAGTAGAGGAAAAAAGGAAAGAGTAGCTGGATGTGGATTAAGAGAGGCTGCTCGGAGCGCGGTATAAATTAAGTAGTTAAGAGCGCGCTTTTTTACGCGGTATAGAGTCGATTGTTGCTGGGTTACGGTTTGGGTGTGTATAGGAGCTTTGATGCTGGGGTTCGGCGTTTGCTTAATCGGTTGGATTATAGAGAGGGAGGTTGGTTTCTTTTTTTATTGGGTGAGGAGGGAGGTTAATGAGGTTCTTAACATGGTTGGGGTAATTGAGAGAGGCTTTTATTTCTTCGTGAATTGAATGGTTGGAGGTAGCGGATTAATTGAAATCGGTTGTAGGTATTCGGGGAGGTGTTTTATTGGGCTGGGTGGACGGAGGTTGTTGATCGGGGAAAATTAGGTGGGTATTGTAGATTTGGTGAGAGATAGGTGCTTGTATTTGATAGATGAATGGCGTTTTTTTCGGGAAATTGGGAAAGATTGGAATCTTTAGCTACTGTAGGGAAATCAAAGTACTACCGATTCATATCAGTGACAACAGAAGGGCGGGGTTCGAAATTTCAAATATTTATTCTGTTATTGCTATAAATTTAAGAGAATTATAAACATTATTCGAACAAATAAAATTAGAAATTCTATAAAATTTACGATTGTTTATCAGATATTCATAGAAAATTTTTTTATTAGAATGTTTGAACAGACGATTTTTTTACGTATTTATGTATATTACAATATTATTGTATCGAAAAATTAAAAATTCTATTCATTACTATCCTAATTGACTAAACTCTATAAAGAGAACATTCTAAAACTATTTATTTGCAATATTGATTTTCGTTATTTATGCCATCGAAACCATGGATTTTCGAATATGATTAAATGAACAATCTTAATATGCACATTTATAATGTGAACTTCGAAATTTATACCAATTGCAATATGAATTCTTTTTATAGAAAAAACTATAATTAATAAAATTAATTTTTAGTCTCCAGTGAATTTTTGACACATCAAAAAGTACAAAGCGACGCAGCAATTTAAAAGTCGTGTAGACATGACATCCCAATGCTACAAGTCTAAGCGAGTTACCTCACAGGCCGATTAAAATTACTCGCAATTTCATTGAACTCGACTCGCAGAGAGCGTTACAATGTTTCTCTAATTGTCGCCATGAAACAAAAAGTAACTATGCAGATACTTAATCATTTCAACCGAACCGACTACTGCAAAGTCATAAACAACAAATTGCAAAAAATTGTCCTGAAAGTCAGGGACGGCCGAAGTTAATTTAAGGCCGGCTGCTGCTTCGAGCTTCCTTTTACATTTTCTTGCTCTACCTTTTTCATGCGCCCAGAGCGAATATTAAAAATCTCGTTTGCTTCGTGGGAAGCCGAAACGCAAATAGTCGTTATAAACAAGTTACTGAAAATTACGAATCAATTTTTTTCATAACATCTAATTTACTGTATTTTCATCGCTCTGTCTTACCTAACAAATTGCATTGAAATTCCCGGCTGCGAGCGCGTCGATACGGCGCGGTTTCTTCATTCTTTTCAGGAACGGCTTTTCAATGGTAACAATGTAACCGTGAACTGTCTCCATTTCTCCGAAAACACCTCGAGCGCAAAAGTGCTTTTCGAAAAAGGTTCCATAATACTCCCAATAACAATCCCCCCATCCAAACAAGTCTGACCGTAAAAAAAATTATGCAATTTAAAAAGGTCTCTTGCATATCTCTCATCCATACACTTGCTACAAGCAAATAAACGTACCCAAAAATAACTTTATCGCAACTTCCAAAATTCCCTCATCACCTTTAAAACCACTGGCACTATTATTTACCACAACCCCTCCACGCCTCCCAAAAACCTCTCAACAATACCCTTCTCATCTACACGTCCCAGGCTCTCCTCGAGTCACATCCAGAGAACGGCCAGCTCGGAATAGATATTCGCAGGGCACGTCGGAACAAAAGGACGCCGGACCTCCTAAAACCCAGCGCGGAAAACAAAAGAGCCCGCTTCTCTTCTAGCCACCTTTCCCCACAATACCTTCCTCTAACCCAGGCCCGCTTAAACAAAGTAAAAAGTGTATCGCGCTCGTACACGCATAGCCACACGTGCGCGCGCGGGGGCAAAGGAAAGAGGAGCGAAATGAGAGGAGGCTAGCGTCATCGCAGCGCGAGCCGCGAGGTGAAAGGACTCTCCCGCGCGTTGTGCAAATCCGTCCGGTGAGCGAGCGAGGCTGTACGTAAGAGTCCGCTTAACCTCGGGGCTCGCGCGCGCGCGAACCCAATTACACCCGAAATGGTAGTTATTAAAACAGGCCAGAGGCTGGCTGTACTGCTACTACAGAGTGGCTGGCTGCATGTAGATTTTAAGTGTGGTTTAGGCGAGAGAGAGTGAGAGAGAAGCCGGAAATAAAGGGACGAGAGAGAAAAATGTGAGGCTGCTCTAATTTGTTGAGGGGGGGGGGGTGATTTACGCGAGTAATTGGAGCGCCCGGAGCGCGAAATGTCGCGGCGGGAGAGAGACGAGTCGTAGACAAATCGCGGATAATGCGCTCGGTTGGCTTCTTAGTTTTTTTGGAAAAGGTTAGTGGTGGGAGGGATACGGGTGAGCTGATGGATGGCTCGGGAATGGGTGGAGTGAGGGAGGAATTAGGTGTGATTATGTATGCGTCGATTGATCGTTGTTTTAATTGTTATTGCATGGGAGGATTGACGATTAATGAGAATTTTTGATGATGACATTTTTTTTTGTGAAGGGTGATGGATTGTTGATGCGTTTTAATACTTTTAATGAAACATTTTATGCAACTTTGTGCTAAATTTATAATTTTTGCGGCAGTATCTGTATATATTAAACGATACTAAATCTTGACGTTTATTCATAATAAAACATTTTACGTGCCAAAAACATCGAGTACAAACAAAATAAAAAGAAAGTAATAGAACAGCACATCACCTTACGCGCTACCAAAAAACAACAGATTCCTAAAAAATAAATTTCGCGCTAGCAATAGACTTTCGCAATTCCCCCCTGTTTCTTTTAATAGCCCAAGATAATGGCCAATTCGGGTAAATACTTAATTACGGCAAAGTGACAGGAAAACGCCTTCTGTACCTCATTACTGTCCTTTTGCCGGGTTTCGCGCCGCGCTGCGCTCGGTCCATTGTCCCGCTCGCTCGGAAAGAGATAAATCCTGCAATTAAAGTTCATAAAAATTCTGGAAATACCTGCCCCAACCGACCGGCGTTTCGCTTCGCTCCAAAGCGGCAAAATTATTCAAGCTCACGCCGCCAACTTTTTTAAACTGTAATGAAGCCATTCGCCGCTCTCAGTTACTAGAAATGTTGGGTCAAGTATAAAACCATACGTCACCCTAAATATTAAAAAATTCAAAGAATTAATAAAAATAAAGCAAGCTAAAAAAAAACAATTAACAATCCTGCGCGCAATAAGCTAATAAAACAAGCGTAAAAAAAAAATCCAGCGCGCAAACCTGCTGCAATCCTCATACATCATCGCGAGAGAGCGCATTCATCAACGCGTGAATTTCGGCTCGTCCTTTCCCCGACGCGCGAGAGAAAAAAAAAGAACGGGCGAGCGTAAAAAAAAGGCAAAAATTGAAATGACACGCCCGCGACAGCAAGGTTAAGCGCGCACAATAGAACCCGTTGATTTATTCGTGAAAGCAGTCGCGCGCGCCTTGGAGAGCTGTGCGAGCATCGCAGAAAGTCGGCTTGGGTGTGTACTGTGTTGTATGTAGCGCGAGGAGCGCTGGAAAATTTGAATTTATAAAAATTGTAGGGAATAAATTGGCGTTTGTCGTTTTGGGTTTTTCTTTTTGGGGCTGAGTGATTGATGCTGTGTATGGGTTATTGGAGAGATTGGGAGTGAGATGGGTGTGAGGTTGGTGCATCTGGGAGTGTGAGATAAGGGAAAAAAATTAATTGATCGGGAAAAAAGTTGATCAGATTATGCTGTAATTGGTATTATTTAATATTCGGGTAAGGTTGAGGAATATGGTTACACTGTCGACATCGTTTTATTTATTTTAAATTTCTTACCGAGTATCAATTATGGTAAGTGGCATGGTTACGAGTCGCGCTTAATTATAGCTGGAAAGTAGGTGAAACATTCTGTAATGGATAAGTCTCATGATTGATTTGAAGAAATTTTCACGGCATTAAAGTTAATAAATTTCATCAGTCTGATACAATCTCCTCTACTCAGACTCTGCAAGAATAAAAAAAAAACTAAACGTAAAACAATACCTTGGCATACCTATCTTCAAATTCCATAAAATACCATAGATCAACGATACATTAAACAATCACAAATCACCCACTTCCTTTACAACTCGAACGAAATTCAAAGCCAGACATTCCCGCATAAACATCCACACACGTAACCCACTCTTCAACAAATCCTTTCACATTTCATCCAAACATTCCGCACCCCCACTCTCTCACCCCCCTTGAAAACCAAAAAACTCGGGATACCCCTTCGTAAAAAAAATCCAGCCCATAAAGCCGGTCCGCTCTCGTTACGCTCATTACCCAGAACCTCGTCAACAGCAGCTCTTTTTTTTCCGCATCCCAGCCAACACGTGCTGAGCCTTCGAAAAAAGGCGCGCAATTATACGCAGCCTAGGGTAGGGGTAATTAAGCGCGCGATTTATGCGGAATTCGTTCCTTTTTCCCCACCGTGTCGCAGCTCTCCCCCCTCTTTGGAGATTTAGCAACGCGGCGTAAATAGAGCCGGCTGCACGCGTGCTCATCTTCACGGGGCTGACTTTTTTTGCCGAGGTGTTTTAATAAGTTGTGGCGCTTTTAATTAAGCCGTGAGCCGGCCTGTTGGCAAAGCGAGGGAGCTGGATGAGAGTGGGGGGGAGTTGAGTTTTTGTACGTGATTCGAGACGGTGGAGTAATGCGAGGGAGCTTAGGGAAAGCGAGTGTTTTAGGACGTCTTGGTGTAATCGAAATAATTTGTTATTAGAGGATGGAGCTGTTTTTGGAGGCGGAGGTATTTTTGGGTTGGTTTGGGTTTATTTGGGACGGAGGTGGATTTTGTTTATATGTGAGCGGGGTTGATTGGCTTTTTAATTGATGTTTACGTGGGTTCGATTGTTTGTTAACCAAAGTAAACGTTGCGCATGGTAATGGATGTGTTTATGCAATGTTTAAATAATTATCCGGCATTTTTCACGGGAGATCGATAAACGGCCGGATTAGAAAAGATCGCTCTCAATGGGAGAATTAGCCGATGCTTTTTTCAAAGAAACTGTTTATCTCCCGAAAGCAATCATAGCGCGCCCTAAGTGGATGACCTCTTTTCTGGCCCGCTACTTTCGATGAAAGGCTCCTCTGAAGGCTAACTTTGAAACATCTCTCTGGCGTGCAGCGAGTTTCTTTTTTCTCGAAGGACTCGAATTTCGGCGCGAGCGAGACCCCGGCTCCCCTTAGCTATGCCTTTCAAAACAAACTCACGGCTGAACTTTTTCAATTCGATTGGCTGCGTCGGTGAAAAATACGTTTTCTTGTGTTTTGTTTTGTTTTTTTTTTTACGGCTTTTCGATGCCTTTGATAAATAAAAGTGTATTTATGGATTTTGGATTGTTCTTAACGAATATTTTATTCTGTAAAAGTAGATTAGTAAATCTGTGTCAAAATTTTATTCTTGACGAAATTTACTCCTCATGAAAAACATTCTTTTTAATTTAAGGTTTAAATTGGTGAATTTATTACTACTTTTTATATGGAGTGGATTTCGGAAAATTAAAAAATTTACAAAATATAAATTTTTATATAAATTTACTCCTTACAACATGCAAAGCGCATAAAATAAACCGTACTTGACCCAATACTCTCACCTCAAAGAAAAACCGTACGGACAAAAACGGCTGAAGCAAACCAATTTTACAAATAGAGATATCCACACAAAAAAAAAGAATCACCAAAAACCTTTTTCATCACCCACCTCAAAGACCTAAATACAGCCCGGAAGAACCTACGTAAATCCGCCAGACTCTTTTCACGCTCTCCCAAAGTAACCCAACCTCTTTTTTTCCACCAGCAACACAAAAGCTTATTAAACGCAAGACCCAACAATTAGCATAATCGAATCACAGTCCCCTCATTCATACTCCTTCCTCAATTGTTCTTCGCGCCCGAAAAATCCGTCTATCTATCCCCAGCTCTTTCCTTGATGCGAAAGGTCAAAAATTAATAGCCGGCCGCTTAGCCGCGATAGTAAAACGGTGTCTCGAGCGCCGAGGACAATCGCCTTTGTTGATATTGAATTTCACGGCCTTCAGGCCGTCTCGCATCGAGCCAGCTCGACGAGTCAAGTGTTTGCTTTATACAAAGAAGACAATAGCTCGTACGCGTGTATATACCTACACACTCGCTTGCGCGCATATAATATCTATATATTTCCGCATCGAGCGGCCATATCTGTTTACTCTGGTGAAAATAGCAATTACATAAAGCCATAACGATCGCAACTAAACGCGTTTCTTTTTTTCCCTCCGCTACTCCTCCTCGCGCCGCTAATTTCCTCCTGTATATATACCCGCTGCAGAAGAGGAGCAAAAAAAAAAAAACGCTGGAATACGCGAGCGGCATTATAACTCCCGGAAAGGAGGCGCGATTCCTTTTATTTTTAAACCCTCCCGACGACGGAATAATAATTATCATTGTCCCCGGGACGGGGTAAAAGAGCCGCGCCGTTAAGGTAAGGATGTCATCTGCAAGCCGTCGCTTTTGTCGACTTTCCGCGCAATTGATCCCCTCCCTTCTATCTCGTTCGAGCGGGCCTCTCTTTCGTTATTGCCCATTATACTTGCAAAAGACAATGGCCCTTTGTGCGCCGTTAAGTATTTATCGCTCGCGGTCCTTTTTTTTTTTATAAGCGGGTTGTATTATGTGGAAAAGCGTAGCGCCCCCGCGATATGAGGAATTATAACGAGCTTGTAGTTTTTCGGGATTAATGAGAGATTGGGTTTGCGGATTGTAAAAGGGATGTTTTATTCGGAAACGGTAAATTTTTGAGTTTGGTGGTATAACGTGGAGCGGAGGCGATTGTGCAATTAAATAATTTACAGCGGCGCGCTTTTTAACAACTGGCTGGCGCGGGCGTCTGTAATTAGCGTGTAATAAATAATTTATAAATTTAACGAGGGTTTTACATGGAAAATTACGAGCTGCCCGCCATAAAGTCAATCGCGTTTCCGAAGCCAACGAAAGTAAAAGTTTTAATTAGCGGTTATCGCCGCCGCAATTAGAAGCCGACGAGCACCGCGCCTCTATTTTCCTCCTATCGCAAAAAAAAAAACTTTTTCTCGAAAAACTCGCTAAACAAACCCTACCGCTAATTCAAAATACGGCTCGCAGGCGCCGTGCAATTATAAAATAGCGGGAGTGCGACAGTTGGCGATCGGGTGCGTGGGTGGGTATCAATTTCAGAGCTGGTACCAGCACACGCGGCCCATTCAGCTATCAATCAAGCGTCACATTTACGCGACGCGGCTATTATTTTAGCCGCTTATATACGGCTATTCTTAAGCTATGGGACTAAGTGCAGCTGTATTTAACACGTGGCGCTCATCGCGTAAAATGCAACGTATATGCATTCCCTTATATATAAACAATCGAATCGAAACGTAGTATCCGAGATGTATATATAAATAAAAGGCAGCGGTTGAGCTCAAAGCGCTGATTATCGTTAGGCCAGATCTCTGGGCTTTGTATTGAATACGTTAATTGTGTAATACGAGAAGCGGTAGTGCATAATACGTGTGTGTATATGCATTACCGAGAAGCCGACTTTCCTTCGTGCGCTTTAATGATATATTTATTTTCGTTGCCGCGCGCGCGCGCTCGAGGCGCGGGCCTCGTTACACGCTGTGCTTTCTTACTCTCGTCTATGTATATATATTATATATAGGTATGGGAGGAAATTAGCGGGCTGTGAGGTTCGCGCGTTGGTATCTTCGGGGGGAATCGAAGCGCATTGTAAGAGATCATTGATCTGAGCTAATTACGGCCGCGCGCGGTGAAATCTATTTTTATTTGTTAATTATTGCTTATCGGGCGAATTACAGAGCGGCGAGCCGCGGCGGGCTCTGTGGGCGGGGTTTGATAATGGTAATTGAATTTGTTATCTTCGATAAGTGAGCGCGTTTATCTGGATTATCTTATTGCCCGTGTAATTCATTTGTATGATCTAATTGAATTGATGGTAAGATTATGCCGTTTGTTGTTAATTCGTTACGGGATTCGTTTTAATTTTGTTAGAGCTGAAAATTTTAGTTTTAATTTATAAATAATGTGAAGTGATTTTTATAAGTTTTATATATTGAGGGTTATTATTAACATTTTTAAAATTGATGTACAAAAATAATTATTAAACAAAAATTTTAGTCCTATGTATCAGTCAAATACACGTGACAAACCTATACCACACTCACAATAAACGAACCCATGAATCAAGATTTCAAACTCGAGAGACCATCGAGCAGAGAAAACCTATACGCACTTTCCTTCTCCTTGCCGACGGCGCGGGAAAAGCCACATGCAGGGCGAGGCGCGCGCAGCTCGCCTATAACACCTTTTTTTTTTATCCGCGTGTTGCGATTGCGAAAAATGGTTTCGCGTTGCAAGCTAGTTTGTCCGGCAGCACACAGAATCGCTGTAATTACGACGGCGAAGTTCAAGAAACGCGGATATGTATAGAAGTACTCAAAGACACGTGGCAATGTTGTCTATGCGAGTTCTTCTGTAGATTGGGCTGATGCTTTTGCAATTAGATAATTGAAATTTTGTGATTTGCATGTTCTGGGCAGTTTTTCATTTTCTTACATATTACTATGGTATATGAGTTTATAGGAGCAATGTCGCTCTAAGTTTATACCGTAATGGATTTTGGAAATTGGCATTGACGAAATTTTCGAAACGTTCGTAATAGAGGAGAAACTTCTCCGTGGGAGTGATGACTGAAAGAATCCGACGATGACAATTTCACTCGCAATCCTACCTTTATTCTTCGACTTGAATTAATAGATCTTGATAAAAATTTCTCACGAGAAATTTGTATCACCGCCAAATCTCCACTCTCATTCCGCCGCTCGATCCTTTTTGTAAATCATGATTAGCCTTAAAAAAAAAGTACTCTTGTCATTCTCTTTCACGATATCTCTCCCCTAACCATTCACATCCGAGCGGTCATTTTCACCATTTCCCAACGCGTTAACTTATAAGCAGCCTTTGCTTTTTATAATCTAAGAACACCTTAAACAGCCGGCGGCGCGTAATCAAGGCGCGTCGCGCTCTAGTTTCCTTATAATCCTTTGTTTTTAATGCCTAGATCCCTCGCCAGGATTTTACAATAAATACACGAGCGCGGCAGCTCAACGTATACAGCCGCGAAGATGATATCGCGCTTCCGGATTTTTCACGGAATTTTATTCCCTAGGTACGCAGGTTTATACTAATTATTCGGTCACTACCACTGTTTTCTTTTAAAAAAACCCCTTATGCAACGAAGGTTCTCTTAAATCGTTAATATAAAGCGCGCGACGAACGCAGGATCGACAAAAGAGAGAAATTAGATTTTTTGCACCGATAGGCAAACCCGGCGTATATACTTATAAACCTACATTGCGACAGTCCAGCGCGGCGATTCGTAAAAGCCGAGCGTTTTTCTCCACCGGCGCGCGATGATTTAAAAATTCACGGATGCATAACGCAAGTGGATTCAATGAAATACCGCGCGATGTTTCACAATGGCCGCCGAGCCGGCGGTTATGTGCGTATATTTGCAAAACAGGATGGTTAATTGATTCGCGGAACGGTTTGCTTGATGGGCGCGGGTGAGGGATACAGGGATTATTGATTCGGAGAAGTTTGTATTTTGGGATTGTTGAAATGGTTGGGTTGGGATAGGTGGGTAATGTAGGTAAAAGTTTCGCCTGGGGATGGGAGAAAAAGTGCGAGTTGATTGAATAACGCGGGTAGCGTAACTGTGTTTTTATGTGTAATCTAAATAGACGGTTAAGTGCCTGGAATAATATGATTTGTGTGGGTTGTAATAAAAGGTACGTTTTACAAGTGCTTACTGTAACAATATTTTTAGAGTTTCAGGAATAATATTTCAGTTTCGTATTGAAGCATTTTTTCTTTTTTGAAAAATGATAAAAAAAATATACAGACCGAATTCGCATGGTTTTGCAGTTAAATTAATTGAACAAAGAATTAATGTAAAGAGTATATCCTTAAAAATCTCAAAATCGTCTCTACTAATGAAAAAGTGGCCAATTTTATATTCCTCGTGTGTCTTATTTACCATAACTAAACTTTCTACAATCTTCACTGAAAAAAAAATTTTCATCAGTCTCACAAAACAAAAACTACCCACACCCATAAAACCCAACAAACCTAATAAAAAAAAAGTCACCGAAGCATAAAACCAAAAGAAAAGTCCCTAGAGAATCTCGCGATAGTCGCTTAGCGCATCTAGCGACTGAAAATTTGAGCGTGAAAACAGCGCGCAGAAACCTCCGCTGGGGCCGGAAAGCCGGGCGCGGATCCGACAATGCGTGTACCTACATATAGGAAGTTGGAAAGGCGCCTTGTAAAAATGTTACACAAGTCCCGGGAGAGGCAGACGCAAGAATGGAACGAGAGAGAGAGGAGAGAGAGAGAGAGAGACGAGCAGCGCGCACGTTGCGCTAGAAAGCCGATTAAAACGGCAAGTGCCGGGATCCGTGAAGAGCTGCTGCTCTTCTCTCTATATAGCGGCAAAAGTTCATATACCTTTGGAGCTTCTTTTTGGCTTTTATCTTGAGTTTTTTTTAGGATTTTTTGTTGGTAATAGCGTTGGTTATTGTGCTTGCGTAACGGAAAGCGTTTGACACTGTGCAAAGGTGTGTAAGTGGTTTACACGGCTAATTATTTAATGGGTGTAGCGTAATAAAGTAATACGGCTTTTTCGTGAGTTTATACAGTGTTGCGTTTGATGTGTATAGTGCTGGATAATAGTTGTTATTAAAGCCGGTGAAAAGTAAGCGGGTAAGCTCTTTTAATAATGGTATTGTGAACGTGGTAATTGTGATTATTAAATTAATGTTGTTGCTAATTGTGAAGTGTGAATTGTGAGAGTAGCGTTTGTTAGAAATTTTAGAGTTTTAGTAACGTCACTTTTAGATTTGTATTTTTAGTTATAAATATAGTGTGTATAATATCTGCATATTAAGCTTATTGATTCTCTTATGATGAAATATATATTTTAAGAATTAGTTATTCTTTCGAAATAATTTGAAAATACTTACTGAGGGATATAGCCTACTTCAGAATTATTTTTCATGCGCTAATAAACTGAAATGAATCTGTAAAAAGCAGATGGGTTATAAATTTAAAAATTCAATATATATCCAACAGTTTCTAACTACATAAAACTACACTTAATACTTATATTTTTTCGGAATAGTAAAAGTGAGCACGGTATAAAAAAAAAATATGAAATTTAATACTGTAAAATCCAATAGCGCAATATGATAGTAAAATTTTAATTAAAAAAATCTAAGGCAGTACTTTTTTTAAATAATAAAAAAAATTGGAAACACATTTCATTTATTGGCAAATTTCGAATAGTACAAGTATTTATACATTTTTATTTAGAAGTAGAATTTTCAATATATAAACAATTACTTAAACCTTAAAATTTGGAATAATTATGTAAATTTAATTATCCTAATTTCATATCTATTTTTTTTTATTTTATAAATCGAGCAATATTGTACCGCTCTTATAATTATACTGTACCTTTAATCTCCTCCTATTAACTGCTTATTTTATGATGTATAAAAATGGATAATGTATTAATTATTTTACGAATATACTTATCTTTTACGGAAATGTGATATTTCATTACTTTATTCATGGGTCGAATATTTAGAAAATTGTTAATATTTTCATGTTGCATTTTATACCTCACAAATTATATAAAAAAAAAAAAAATAATAATGAATAAAACAAAGAAGAAAATTGATAAAAATAATAGAAAAGCGGTAGAAATAAAACTTGAATAGAAACATGATTAGGTAATTTAAAAAAATATGAAGTTCGAAATAGAAGTAAATAAATCAAACGGACGAGAGCAATTTTTCTCCTTCCTGTTCCTCTTACAAGTTATCAAAAGACTCGCGTGATTAATTTACTGATTGATCAAGTGCATAAAGGCGCTTAATTGCACCAGCGACCATTTATCTTAAATGAAGCTTTCACGCGAACTTGATAAATATCACCCCCAAACTTCAATACATCCAAACGAAAAATATAACAAAAATAAAGATATAAACGTCGAAAATAAAACAAAAATACCTAATCCGATCATGAAACCCTAACCCTTCAAATGAATACATATCCACCTACAAATACTGCCATTCATCATTTACGCGCCGACATCCTTACCCATCATAAATAACCCAAATAATTCATCCTCCCATTCCGGGCGTCCCAAATATGTTTCCCCCAATACCCATCCGCAATATCAATGCTTTATCAACCAACAACGACACAACCTCCCCCCAACCCTCCGGCAATTACAGCTCGTCAACAGGCCGTATCTATTTTCTAAACGCGTTATCTGGCGACTCGCGCAGACTCAAAATGCCAGGGACAATTAACGGGTAAATTGGCGTGCGCGCGGCTCGTATCGTAAAATCGAGCCGCGCGCGCATCGGGAGCTCGTAAAAGGGCTTCACGGTATAAAATAACAGCCGAATGCTCGGAGAGCTCGCGTCGCGATTTGGATGGCGGACAAAAAAAAGCGAGAGATTTTCGACGGACGTTAAATCTATTTTGTTCGCGCGGCTCTAGCGGAGCGATAGAGAAAATACGGCGGGTTTTTTGCCGAGCTTTTTTTTTTTGGCAGGGGAATCCGCGCGTATATATTTTTGCCGTTCGATTGCCGAGATTTCACGAGGTTAAAGCGCGCGCACTGCTTTAAATCCGCGCCGTATTGCGATAATATTTTGCCGGCTGCGGGGAAATGTTTGTACATTGAGCGTTAAGCTTTTGGAGGGTTGCGTTTTTTTCTCTCGATGATGATTTTTTATCTCGCTTTATCTGGTAATCGTTTCTGTAAATCGTGTGTTAAAAAAAAAAAGAAAAAAACAGGTTGATTTTAAATGTTTGGATGAGATTTTTAAATATTGAGAAAAATGAATAAAAATTATATAAGGAGAAAATTTTTAACCACAAGTAGTAACAGATAGATCCATAAGGCGTCAATTTACGATATATGTTCCGTAAAGAGCTCTATATATACCCTGTCTCACGGCATTTTTGATCGATTTAGCGGCTTTCTCCTAAACTTTCTCATAGGGTGAGAGGTGAGCTTTTTTTTCCATTTCCTTTTAAACCCATGTCGCCTGGCACACTATATGAGACTGTATCGAAAGTGAAGGTTACATGTTTCGGCTTAGCTATATATCCCCGCAGTCAGCCTTCGGTTACAAAGGAAGATGCCCACGGGTACTGATCTAATCAATCTATCGAGTCGACCTTTCTCTCTTGTTATGTTCTTCTAGGGTGTAATAAAAAGACGCGAATCTAAAAAATGCGGGTCCCCCTTAACTGATGCTGCGAGGAAAAATGCGGTTTGAGGTCCCGACCTTACGTGGTAGGTAAGTCTGGGATAAAGCCAGGCGTGATGTACCTGGTTGATTGCAGCTTTGACAGAGTAAAGGCTCGTAAATAAATCTGGGGATTTTAATAACGTTTTCGATTTTTTGTGGATTGGTGTTATGTAACTTAATTGCCATTGCCTGTTTTATTTATGTTGCTTTATTAATTGAAGTCGTTTAACAATAAAAAAATTCATTTCATTAAGAATATTGTTTAAAGCTTCCTACAATGTTTATTTAATATTTTATGTAATGGTATAAATAATGATGGATTGTTCTTAAGCAATGTTTGCTACAATGTTCAGAGTTTAAAACAATACAAATTTAATTAATATTAACTTTAAAATTATTATTTACTCGGAAAAGTAAATTACGAAAAGTAATAAATCTGCTGACAATATAAGGAAAGACAATAAAAAAATATTTGATAATTAATATTGACACAAGCAATAATTGTATTGGAAAAATTGCAGGGATAACCTGGCATCGCGTTTGGCAAAGTACTTTTATTGTATTTGGCGACATTCCCAAGCCAGGAGGGTAAGATCGCGTCATACTCCGAATACTTTCACGTTTCACTACATTTCATTCGTAACAAGGCAAAATCTAATTAGTGTTCATTTTTATGCCTACAATAATAAACCGGAAAAGGAGAATTAAGCAGACACAGTGTTATTTTGTTCTTTTTTAAGCTAACGTGTAATTTTCTTATTTATAATAACCAAATAAAATCAATAAAATAAAAAATTTGTAATTACTGTAATTAAAAATTTCATATCTCTCTTACACCCACATCACATCTAAATTTTTCCATCAACCATTTCCCTACAAATTTTTCCTTTTCCACAACCATCCCTTCTCCAACCCTTCATTCCAACCCCATCTACGCCTCGGCATCACCTACCCCTCTCCTTTCGACCAATCCCTAATCACCCTCCCTCACAAACACCAACTTTCCCAGCGGCCCGTCATTGACGAAAAGGCCTTATAATAAAACTCCTCGGCGCGAAAGCTTGCCTCCTCTCTCTTTCTCACTCTCCTCCTCTCTTTCTCATTTTACAGCCCTCCTCGCGCGTCTATCGAGCCGTAAACTGCGGGCTGAATTGCGGCTTCTGCCGGCTCCTCTCGCATAGTCGTTGCGTTTTACGAGCTCTACTCTCTATACGCGGCTGCGAGTGGCCTGTTACGTCTTGCGCGCTGCGCGTTCGAGCGCGAGCGAGGTATTACGTGTCGGGGCCGGCGCCCGACGTCGATCGACGAGAGAGAGAAAGAGAGATCCATTCATTTCTTTAGCCTGGCGAGCTGAAATAGCCTCGTTGGGGGCTTTTTTCCTTTGTTTTCCGTTGAGTGTAGAGAGAGAAAGAGCGGCTTCACGTGCTCGCCGGACGGTTCATTCATATCGCAGGTGGCGTGGTGTGTAGTCAATGGTTTAAGGGGAATGCGGAAAATATTGAGTTTTTAGTTTGCGATTTGTGGGAGGGATGTAAAGACTTGTTTTTAATTGGTTTATGAATAATTTCATTTAATTACTTCAATCAGTTTATCTAATTTTGTAGTAGGAATTGCAGAATTTTAAATATGAATGACAGTCAGAGGGGTTGTCTAACTAAACTCGTCCTGAATCTACTTGCGTTTACACTATACCCATCGTTAAAAGTTTCTTTCAACTTTCCCTAATCAAAGGGATAGCATTTTTCAAATTAAAAGTTAGTGTGCTCTGCAATCAGAATATATGTATACATTTTAATAATTAAGTATAACTTCTAACCACTTTTTAATTTAACGTCTCAAAAGACAATTTACATCCTAAAAGATAAATGAAAGCGTGTGAAATAAATATACACCATAACTTGCCAATAAAATAAAACAAAATTTTTGAATTTCAGATGAGCTGCAACTGCCCGTTAACGTCGGCCGTCGGCCCGACGCTGGCGTCGACATGCGGCGGGCCATCCTTCATGCTCTTCATGGGTCTGCTGGAAGTTTTTCTGCGCAGCCAATGCGATCTCGAGGATCCATGCAATCGGCCCATACCACAAAAGCGCGTCAATTTGAGGTTTGTTATTTTTTTATTTCTACTTGTTTGTCTACTAAAATTTAGAATATTTTAAAATTAATTTTATAATAATTTGTTGATAAAAACTTATTTCTTTAGTATTTGGTTTGTTTGTAAAACGTATTTCACTGCACTTCCTTAGAAATTTCGTATAATTACAAATTTACGATACTAATTTTATCTTTTACTTTAATTGAATCTGGCTTGGATAGGTATATTTATTTTCTTTAGTGGCAAATAACCTTTCGGCGTAATGAAGATATATAACTTTAATTGTAATTTAGGAGTTGATCGCGTCGAAAGGCAGAATCGATCGGAAAGGTTTTAGAACTTTACGCGGAAATTGAAAGCCAATTACGCTGCGCTCGCCCATTTGTTTTCACTGTCTAATTGGATCCGCGATGTTACTAATTTAGAGTCTATTACATATTACAGTGTAATACATGTATGTGTATATTATAATGATTATGTTTATACTATTCAGTAAGCAGTATACAATCTAATATCGACTTTCGATTCCTTGCAAAATTCTAGTAGATATATATTTTATTATTTAGCTTTCATCAAGTATGTGATTCTTACAGTTTCCGATGAAACGCATTTTAAATTATAAACTTTTGTCGATTGCAAAACCCTCGAAAAAAATAACATCTTCAGACTTTAATCACCATCAAAGAACACTCTAAATATTTTTCCAACCGCTTTCAAAACTCATAGAAAATTCAATCAGCTTCCCTTAATATAAACAAACACCGCAAAAAAAAACAACTACCCGCAAGAACTCGCTCGCTTCAAAAACTAATTCAATTAATTACCATCCAGCTTTTTCACCCAGCCTCTCCAACCCACCACTACAAAAACTAAACCTCCTCGATAACCCAGCGCCTCTCTCTCTCTCTCATCTACATCAACACCTGAGGGCGTTTGCATTCCCAGCGTCACTCGAGACAGAAAATACGTCGCATAATCGAGCCTACAGCTCGGGCAGCTTTCACCCAAAGTGTAGGATCATCTAAGAGGCAGCTTCGGCAGCCCTCATAAATAATCCATGACGCCGGCAAAATTATTCAGAGCCCGAGGAATATACGTGCACTCGTCGCGTCGCGGCGAAAATAAAGGAAAGACGATGAGTCACGTCAAGACTCTTTGTCAAAGCTATCCGGCCTCTGCGCTGCTCCTGCCGTAATTGCCGCGTTTCGACTTTTCTCTCCCCCCCTTATCCGCTCCGTTTTGCTCGAGCCTAACGTCGCCTGGACGTATAGAGGTGATTTATGAAATTGTTTCGTGGGATGTTATCGTCGAGGAGCGAGAGCGCGCTATTACCGACGGATTTTTTCGGGCTTGTGTATATACATACACATATAGGAGAAGGGGGCGAAGGGAAAAAAAGGAGGCTTGTACACGTCGGAAGCGTTTATACGTAATGGCGCGAGCGCGCGTGTTCTTATCTGAGGCGGCTTAACGGCCTCGGCCCGTTACTACTTGATGGGCTACGTAAAACGACGCGCAGGGCTCTGTATCGTTATGGGCTTTCTTTCGGCTTGTTCTTAAGGCGATGCTGCTGCTGGGCTGCCTTGGAACGCTTGGCTTTTTTTTATGCGATGCCGGAAAGAAGGTTTAGGAGAGATCGTAAATATCGGATGATTGATTTTTTTTTTAAATCACGCGCGGTGGCTGGGCTTGTTCGTTAAATGGTATGGGGGATTAGAAGGGTTGATGAGTAAGCTGGAGATGGGAGATTTTATGTTTAAGGAGTTGAGGGGACTTGTTTGGAGTTTGTAATGATTTTAGTTTTTGATGGTAAAAAGGGTGATGTGGGTTTTGAAACATAGGGAATGCGGGATGGAATTCTTTTATGAACAATTAAAGATGCGTTCTTTTATTTTTCTTTTTATTTATTCTCGTTGACAAATTTAATATCAGTCAACGGAATTTCCGGTCGCATAACGATAATATAGTAATAAAGAAACTTTTTCATTTCAAGCAATGGAAACTTGAAATAATCATTTGAACAGTTCTTACTTAAATACTTTCAAAGTATGATATAAGAGTTTATTCATTCAATATCCGCACAGCAGAATTGTATTCTTAAGAATAATTCATTATGCTTAGCTTAGCGTAAAGAGGAACATTCAAATTTAAACAGGTTCATAATCTTTAGAGCTGTTGAAAGGATTTAAGGGGAGTTATGACAATAAAAGGTAATGTTCTGAAAATTATCGTCCCGTAATTTCAAATAGTAGTATTGCTGCTCATTGCACATTATCTGATGCTGGAAATATACTATTGAATTACTTTCTGCCTTGCGAGAAATAATTTTATGCGAAGCAGTTTACTTTCATATTATGTACAATAATTTAAAAATATTACCTATTTACAGTAAAGAGAGTCATAAGAAACAATGTCATAAGAAAATCGTAATCGATCAATAAAATTTTTCAGCTCTAGTTTGTTAGGTACTTATACTACATACACGTATATATTTAAATCATTCATTACTTTAGACTGCAAAGATCATTTTCAAGTCTTAAAATGACTAAACAGTATAATAGTCGATCGAAACTTACAAATTTCAACAAATTTAACCACACACATATCCCCAGCTCAGGCAGCAATCAAAAAGTTGCCGCGCGTCGTAAACGGACAAAATTACCCCAAGTCCAAAATTACGCAGTTCCTATATCCATCAAACTATTTAAATTACACATTCTCCACATATATGGCGCTCCAAACAAAAACTTTATTAGCCCCCCGAACCTAATTACTCGTCAACCACGATCGAAACCTCCAATCACCAACATTCCTCCCATTCCAATCCCCCCACCAAACAATCCATCTCTTTCTCACCTACAACCAAACCCCAAAAAAATCCCCAAACAATCGCGTCCGCATAACAACACCCAGACAGCGCCCATATACCCATACACATCGAAACACATCTCTGGAGAAGAAAAGTCGCGGAAACGATCCCAGCCCGGGGGGGATCCGTAGAAAGTGATTTTCGTACTGTCTCCCCCTCCAGCTCCTCTAAATTACGTCAAAGTCCCATAGCTCGCTTCTAAAGGCAGCGATACACACTCACACAGAGGCAAAGAGCCTCGAGCCTGAGAACGGCACCTTTCGCCGCGCGCGCGCCCAGCCCTACAACGCTCCGCTAACCCAGTTAAACCGCATCGTGAGATAATACTTATCCGCTCGGAGAGCGGAGAGAGAAGCTAATACGCGAGACGATTCGCGATTATCGGATTTATTCGGAGAGTTGCTCTACGCGGTTTCTAAGTCTATGAGTGACGCGTTGGTTTTGGGAGATTTGCGTTTTATTGCTGGGTTGGGAGAGTGGTGATTTATAGGTTTTTTTGGGGGTTTGGAGGAGTGAGTGTTTGAGTGCTGTTTTATGGGTTTGTTTTACGGTTTCATACGCGGTAGCTAATGAGGGAAGTTTGCTTGGAAAAATATGAAGGAACAAACTTGTCTAATGGTACTTGGTATTGCGCGGTCGGATTAAATTTCATCCGATTTCAACGAGCCGGCTCCATTAACTTTCAATTTTCTGTTGTAATAGTCGAGATAGATGTGGAGCAAAAGTCGCATTAGCTTTGATTTACATTATTTCAAGCCTGGATCCCAGAAACTGCGCACTCTGCAATTTAATTACCCATGTACGTTCAATATTTATCTAAGTATCAAGCTCGCCCATAAAGAAACTTACCCAACGGCATCAAAATATCAATCATAATTCACGAATCCCCGAAGCAACCCGCGAGCTGCTTTCGACACACGCTCACCGTAAACCTTGAATAATAAAAACCACATGAAAAGCCGTAAACTCACCTCTAAACCATCGATACGACCCAGTTTCACAAACGCAATTAGAATCGTGCAGGAGGAAAAGAATAGAAAGCCGTTGGTCCGCAAAAAAGTAAGAGTAGGAAAAAGAAACGTCGTGTTTACCGTAGCACGAAATATGTGATTGATAAAGGATCAAAGAGCGCGCGGCTGGCTTTCGCAAGTCGGACATAATGTCCGGAAGGGATTTCCATTCTTGCGCGAGAGCCGCTCATTTTGACCGATCGATATCTCAGCGAGATGCTGTGTATTATGAGTCGCGGATGAATTTTCGAGGATTGTGCCGAGCGGCCAGGATAACAAGGGACTTTCTACCTTTCTTTCTCTTGTCTGGGGAGAGCTAGTGGCGTGGAAAGAGATTATGGGACGGCTGGTGATCCTGGATTACTAATTGAAATGTCGAAATGGTGATTGGGAAGGTTGGGAGTCGGTGTGTTTGATTATTTATGGGTATCGGTTTTATGGTGTGTTTAAATTCAGTTTTAGATGTGTGGGTATCTTGGTTGGGTATCTGGGGATTATCAAATTGATTGCAAAATTGAACGTTTCTTAAGAATATTGAGCAGATGTAGACGAGATTTAAATCCATGGGAGAATTGCTTTTATAGTATGTGGAGGGTGAATTATTAGAGGCATATGAAAGTTTATTGCTTTTAAAAATTCCTTTGTTTGTTGTTTGAGAAATATTGATTTTCGCATTCGTCAAAACAATCCATTTACATCATAAATAAAAAGATATAGATGCTTATCGCTTGTCACAGCTCCGAAGAATCACATGTGTAAAATGTGAAAAGAATCAGATTATTGAAAAATGAATGTCGATCCTCTGACAGTGACAGTTTTGAAAGTAGATAAATGGAATCTTCAATACTGTTGCGTAAACATTTCATTTATTTTATTTAGAAATATTAAAGCCAGATGTAATAAATAGTTTTAACATTCACAATCCTTATATTGACAAACATATTTTTAGGTCAGTAAAAGCGTTGAACAGATATATCAAAAATAAAGTAAACGGCAAAAAATCATGGTACATTAAAAACCGTCGTCAAAAAAATTATGAAATACTTTTTACATAATAAAAATAAATCAAACCAAATACCACTCAGTATAATACCAGGATTATTTTATTTATTCATTTATTTATTAACAGTTTTATATTCCATTCACTATAAAAAATCACGTAACACATGTAACAAAGCACAGTTGAAATTCAGCTGATCAGGCATTTCCTCAAATAGTATCAGTAATTTCCATGATCAAAGCCGCATAACGCGCCGCGCCTATAAATACATCAATATTTGCTCGCACCGCAGGTTCTCTCGCTCTGGATTTTCGCTAATTCGGCGATAATATCATTCTAGTTTCGCTTTCGCGGGTTGCCGCATCCACGACGAATTATGCGGCTGCCCAGAGAAAAAACTGACCCTCTTTAATAAATGCAACGTCACGTACGCCCACGCGTGTCAACATCTATAAATTTTTTTGGATTTCTTTCTTCGTACGTGTGGGTTAATAATGTATGTGTTACTAAAGCTTCTGTATATGAAAGTAAAAAAAGGAAAATGTTTTTTTTCCACTGTAAGATAAGGGAAATTGAAAATTACTCGGGTTTAAAATCATAGAAAAGCGTCTTGAACTCTTGGCTTTAACTAAGTGGTTTGTTAGATTGAGAAAAAAATTAAATTTTAATTGGATAGCTTGATTGAATCGATTAAATTTTTTATTGATTTTATCAAATTTTCAATTGAATTAATCAAACTTTTATTGATATTACTAAATTTTTTAAAACAAATATTCAAAAGACTTGTTCGTTTGCCTTGAGAAAGTAGCCCAAAAATCAATCATAGCAATTAGTAAGAGTATTAATATGTCAGAAAAAAAGAGATTGCTGCAATTTTACCACTTCCAGCCTGTAGTAAATTCGGAATGTAGCGATAATATCTGTACATGGTTAGAAAAATATCAAACTTTTTCGAAATATTATTTCCATAAGTCACCACAAGTAATTCTTCTCAATTAAATAATTATTCAGTGTATATACCTTGCTATCTCGGAATTAATCCATGAAGCTATAAATTTTTATAGATGTGGAAAGATATCATAACAGCAGAAAGGTATACAAGCATTTGTCATTCATAAAAGCGAGCATATATTATCCACATGAAACCATTCATAACAATATCTCCCATATCTGACCAAAGACGTAAAATCACATTGACAAACGAGCGCCCTTTACATAAATCAAATCAACACCGTAACTCGCGCGAAACTTGCTATTCTCCAACAACAAAACTATATTTATGAACCCTTTAAATCCATAAATCACCAAAACTTAGCACCATCAAAAAATATCCAGCCAAAAATATAAACAACTCATCCTAACAATCAATACTATTTTTAATTCCCAGGTACGACTTCGTGGTGATAGGAGGAGGTAGCGGCGGGGCAACGGTGGCCTCGAGGCTCTCCGAGGAGAAGCAATTTTCGGTGCTGCTGCTGGAGGCTGGCCTGGATGAACCGACCGGAACGCAAATACCGTCCTTCTTCTTCAACTTCCTTGGCTCGGACATCGACTGGAAATACTCGACCGAGCCCGAGGACGAGGCCTGTCTCAATAAGGACGATCGCAAGTGTTACTGGCCTAGGGGCAAGGTACGTTTTTTTTTCTATTTTTTTTTATTTCGGTTTGGTTTGATGGTTTTTCGGATTTGATTGAGAGTGGGTGAGGGACGTTTAAGAAATGCTGTTACGAGGGCAGAGAGTTTTTTAGTTTTTGGTTTGACGGTGGGTTCTTGGTTTTTCTGCGATTGAGATTGACTTGTTTGGAAATAGTGCGTAAAGAGTGTTTGGAGGAAAAAGTTTTATACGTAGATGCAGTTGGTTTACTTTTTCTGTAGTGACATTATGATATTGATATGTACATATTTACGGTGTGATATCTAGTATATTATTTAATTTTATTTAATATTATTTAACGATCGTATATTAAAACTGAAAATGATTTTACTTGACTATTAACTATAACATGATAGTTATTTCTAAAATAACGTCTATACTCATATAATTATTATCACATCATAAATCAAACCTATCATATTTACTCTCATCAAACTTTTCACCGCAGCTAACTCACTCACTAGAATACACAACGGCACTAAATAACAACCCATCACACCCACCACTTCAAACATCAAAGTCCAAACCCAAAACCCCCACCCCCCTCAACCACATCCCTCGCCCAGCTCATCCAAAATCAATCCCAATAAATACCCACCCCTCATCATATACTCAACTCCCCGAATAATTAACCAGGTCCTGGGCGGCACCTCGGTGATGAACGGCATGACGTACATGCGGGGCTCGCGCAAGGACTACGACGACTGGGCCAGGCTGGGCAACCCAGGCTGGGCCTACGACGACGTGCTGCCCTACTTCATCAAGAGCGAGGACAACCAGCAGGTGAACGACATGGATTACGGCTATCACGGGATCGGCGGTCCCCTCACCGTCACCCAGTTCCCTTATCACCCGCCGCTGAGTCACGCGCTACTCCAGGCAGGCAAGGAAATGGGTAAGGCGCCAAAGGATATCGACAATTTTAACTATGCTAATGCGCTAGGCCTGCTCGTGTTAACGCAATTATACGACGAGATAAGCAAAGGGGGTGGATGTATAGGCTCGAGCTCTTTAATCTCTTTATCGGAGGGCCGCTCTTTTTTCTGTCTTGCTTTTTTTCTCTCGATTTTTGCGGAGAAATGGAAATGGCTGGATAATAGGATCAGGCCGGCTGAGAGAGCTACGTTTTTGCCGGCGCTTTTGCCCTCGGGGATCGGGTTGTATTGGTTAAAGTTAATTATTATGGATTCGCGTAAATTTCGCGTTTTAACTTTTAGCTGCGGATGTTTTTAATGGACGCGGGCGTTTTTATTAAAATGCTTTGCGCATAAATCTGCGCTTTATTCTTAAGTGCGCTAATACAATTTCTATTAGCTGCGTTATTTCGTAATAATTATACTTGAAAGCGCTGTTGAAATGTTTCTGGCGGTGGAAACGCGCAAAAGTTTTTAGATGAGAATTTCGCTCGCATTCAAATGGGATTTTAGCGTCTGGAGTGAGCGAGGGTGCTTCAAAAATAATTGTTGTGTTTTTTTTAATTGGGCTAACAACAATTGTTTAACAATCCGGTGATGCTCGAGCGGAAGGATTTTTCTATTTTTCGAAAATACAGACCAGTGTAGTAAGTAATTAAATTAAAACCGTAAACCCGCAGAAGTGGTGCTTTTGAAAAATTTTTGGGTTTATGAATATTTATAAGAGTACGTTTTCTGAATTTTCACGAGAAATTAAAAAAAATCAACATTTTACGAGACAAACTACAACCAAATCCAGTTCTTTAAAACTTTAAATATCCCCTAAAGCTGAAAAATCCAACCTACTTCATTATTAATTTTTAAAACAGAACAATCACCCTCCCAACCACAAAAATAACCCTCAATAAAAAAAACTCTCTCACAAAACCCCCAGGCTACGAAACAGTCGACCTGAATGGCCGGACTCACACTGGCTTCGCGATCGCCCAGACGACGTCGCGCAACGGCTCCAGACTCTCGACCGCCAGGGCCTTCCTGAGGCCTGCGCGCAACCGGCGCAACTTTCACATCATGCTTAACTCCACGGCCACGAGGATACTTTTCGATCGTAACAAGAGAGCAGTAGCTGTGGAATTCGTGCATGATGATCAGCTTCATAGGGTCGGCGTTGACAAAGAGGTCATCATCAGTGGAGGTATGTAGAAAATGGTGGTGGGTCTGTTTTGTAATTTAGAGTGACTTTTGAAAATTTTTGTTGGAAACGTTAAAGTAAAACTGATAATATCTCAGAGGTAGGAGAAAAGTAAAGTTACATGATAAATCGTTTTTCACGATGATGCTACAAAGCTTTTCGAAACTTTGGCGTCGTAAGTTTTGATTGTACTAATCTTTTTCCTATCGGCGCTTTACGATAGGATTACGGAGAACGGTCGCAGAGGTCACTTTTCGATGTTTGCACTTGTTTTGAAAAGTATCGAGAGGAGGAGTTAGAAATGCAATTTAAAGTTATAAGTGCTTCTACACTTGGAGGATGTGTTCGGAGAATCGTTAAAACGCAGTTACGTTACGTGCTAATGGCTTTTCTACGTTGAAAATTCCGCGTTAATCTCTGCAACAACATGTTTTTTGCATTTTTTTGTTTTTTTTTTGTTTAAAGTTTAATACATGTTGGTTATAAACTACTCCACTTTAAGTTTGTTTCTTTGAGGCGAAATGTTTTAGTTTGATACTTTTTAAGAGCACTCGAATTTCCATGGGAAAAAGATCGATTCTGAATAAAATAAGTTTTGAAAGATTTATGTAAATCCGACTATCTTAACTCTAAAAGTACCATCGAGTTGGGAGGAAAGTTTTATAAGTTGAAAATTTATTTCAAACATTTTAGAAACAGATTACTATGCAATGAGAAGTAACGTTTATTTTGTCCCGATAAATCTAAAGCACTGCGGCATTTTCTATTTATGTAGCTGAATTTTCGAAATTTAAAGGTATCAAAAGCTCAAAAGCAGATAATAGTGCTTATCAAGAGTACGTAATCAAAATTTGCTAGAACGCTTTGATGTTTAGGTACACGAGAATGCTTTCAATTTTGATTAGTAATTTAAGAGAGTTTCGAATTAATTACATCAAAAATTCCAACAATTGTACGCCCGCGCACTTTGAAATCTAGCGCGTTCTCTAATTAAAAAACTTTTTGTATTCATTTAATTAAAAATTCTTCGAGTATTTTTCATAAAGTATAACAAAATACCCTTTTCTAAAAAAAACATAAAAGTATAAACCATTGCTTTTAATTGAAAAAACATCAGTATACACATTATATACTTCAACAAAACAGTAACTCCCCAACAAACAATAAACCATCTCCACACCCCTAAATC
>UELX01001279.1:0-47198 GCA_900480035.1 Eupelmus urozonus | reverse complement strand
TTAAAATTGTGTAAAAGCGAACCGTGCACAATAAGCTTATGAAGAATAAATTTGTGTACAATCTTTGATGTGTTGAATTAATATGTGCAGAACTGAAATTGTGTAGAATGAACTTGTGTAGAAGTAAACCTTGCACAATAAGTTTGTATAGAATAAATTTGTGTCGAATCTGTGGCATGGTGAAATTTGAACTTTTGCAAAAGTAAGTGTACTTCTTGGAGTTTGGTTATTTTATTTAAATAAATTCTTCTTGTAAAAAAATTGTTTTTAATTTGTATAAAAAAATGTTTTACGTACAATTTTTTTATATACCGGTACAATAACTTAAACTCTTCATATTTTGACTCGTTAAACGGAGCGGAATAAAACAAATGAAAGAAAGCGCTCGTACACACGAAGAATGTAGGCAAAAATGCATCACAGCCACCGCGATTCGTCATCTAGTGCAACATAAATACGCAATGACCCTCGGGCAATGTCGCGATACTCTGCCACTCACCTCGTCCACAGTCCATGCAATGCACTAATTGTCCACAATGACTGGCTCGTATGGCTCGTATTTTCTGTTTTGTTGCCTCAAAACAATGCCGACAATGCGCGACCGGCCGATTATCGCGAGGCCAGCCAAAGGTCCTCGAGATTCTGCGATAGGCTTATGATCGCGCGTATACGTCAGAAAGCAAGCTCGAATAAAAATCGGGCGACGACGCGCGCATTGAGGGCGCTTTTGTGCTCATAGATGCAATTAAGCGGGCTCGCGCGGCTTTGTGCCGGCATCGATGACGTTCTTCGTTATTGTTGCCCTCTCCGGCTCTCGTCGCGATGTATCGCTACCGCTCTTGCTTGCTTGTTCTTAATTATCTCACTCTTAGGGCTCATTCGGCACATGTAAAGTGCTCTGTTCGATCTCTGTGTTTGCAGTACAAAAACGAGGGTCTGCTCTTTGAGAAGCGATTTTAAGTAGTCAAAGAGTGAGAAAGAAAGTTTCGGCTGTGAGTGTAAGGAGTATTCTTGTGTGTTATTTTGATCCACAAGTTTTTGATTGATAAAAATTATTTTAATGATTACTCTTCTGTATCAAACTTTTTTAAGAAAAAATAAAAATTAATTGAATAAAAAAGCTAAAATTTTTTATATAAGTAAATAATTGTTTGCTTTTTTTTAATTTTATAAAAACTTTCTTTTTGGCAATTTTTTTTATTAAAAATAAATAGGAAATTGTTTAAATCATATTTCTGAATAAACTTATATTTCGAGGCAATTTAATAAGTTTAATAATTTATTTTTAGTTCGGGAATCCAAGCTAAATACCTAATTTATGTAAGGTTCTTATACTTGCACCTTTTCTATTCTACTTACACAATTTAACGTAACCGAACGTTTGCAAAAGATCAGAAATTATCTAATTACTAATCTAATTACTAAAAGTGTCTTGTTACTATTTATTGTAGTTATAAAGTTACTATCTGTAGTTATTATTTAGTTGTAGTGTCTAGTTACCACTGATTAAATTCGACGCGATATCATTACAAATTAAATATCAACTTTTCGATAACTGTAGGAATTTTATAAAAAAAGACGAGCTCTCAAACCAAAACGATGGACATAGCCAGTTATTTAGGAATGCTATAAGTAAACAATATAAAAATATGAATTGATTCATCTACTACTGATAATTAGTAACGAAAAGGAAAAACTCAGAAAGAGAAAGCACAAGAATAACAATCACATAACAAACCCAAGAAAATAAACATTACAAAACAAAAGTGTAAATAAAAGAACAAGCAAAGAAGCCAACTACGAAAACCAAAGCCCGAGCCAAGAAGGGCAAGGTGCGGTGGCGATCTTTGCGCCGATCCTCGCTCGCGTCGGGCGTCACTCGTCGCCCGCCGTGTGTGGGAACCACTTGTCGATTTGGCCTCCCTCCATCATACCCGCGCGCTTGCAGAAATTCCTCGGCAGCCAGCGCATAAAAGCCCGCGAGCCACTAGCCGACAATAGACTCTCTCCTTCTCTCTCTCTCTTGTCGAGTTGTTTGTCGTCGCCCTCTCACCCCCCGTGAAATTATACACTCACACACGTAGAGCCGCGCGCTATCGGAGGGATTATTATTCACTCGAGCGGAAACGCTGCTCTCTGTGTGTGTATTGCCTATATAGGCGAGGCTTGAATGAGCGCGAGTTACGTCCTCTTCACTCCGCACGCCGGTACTTGATATATGCGCGCGCGAGCAATTTTCTAGGCGGCGCGCGGTGACCCCCCCTGAGGCACACATACGAGAAAGGGGGGGAAGACGGCAGGGCTGCATCCCGACACTGGAGAATCGCCGACATACGGTGCCTCGAGTGTTTTATTAAATCGAGATGTTAATTACCGCTGCGGCCTGCACGCGCGTCCACTGTGTATGTGTGTGTTTGTGTGTGTGCGTATTTCGGTAGAAGTTATGTAGAGTTGTAGCTATAATTATAATTGGGGGTTGTTGGATGTATGCGCTGGATTGTAGGATTGTCTAATTTTGGATGCCTTATGGAATGCGAGTGCAGTTTGTATTCCTTAATTATATCTACTTGTAAGCAGTGGTATTTTTTTATAATAATAATTTGATCTGTTTGTTGACACATTTGTATAATTATTATATAGCATTTAATTAGACGAACAAACTAAATAATTATCCAGCCTTTTAAATGTCTATAAATTATATTATATTTAGCTACAATTATTATTTACCACCAACATCTCAAAACCCTCCCAAATAAACACCTCAACACGCCCATCAAAACCCAGCAACCGCAGCATATAAATTGCACAAAAGCCAACCAGTGCAACCTGCACCTATAAACTAGCCAGCGCATAAAGGAGGCACTCTCTCTCTCTCGGCTTTGACGTCTTGACCCCCGAGCCTCCTTCGATGATGGCTTTTACTAGCTATTTTCACCAAAATACAATCATTGCGGTACAGCAGCAGCGGCAGCTCGATCTTCATTGTCAGGCCCCTTGCGGGGCTTCGGGGCGGGCTGTTTACCTGAGTAATTTGTCAGGGCATAATACCCCCCGATCGGGGGCCCCTGACACAATCCGCCCCTGCCAGCGGGGCCCGGCCAGCGGGTGGTGCATTATGCGGCTCTGCGGTCACCTTTTAAGATCTTCCGACGTCGGCCGAGGTTTTCCGGGACGTGCTCCAGAAAATGTTTCTTCCGCGTCGACGGGCTGATGATTGACCGGACGGCTTTTTTTACGATTTTTCGGCGAGGCTTGATGTTGGGCGGCTGTGTGGGTTTTTGAAGTGGAGTGGTATTGGTGAGTTTTTCTTTCGTATTTTTTGGAGTGTTTGTTACAGATTAAGTTTTTTATGATAGTTTATTACGAGAATTGTTTAAGCGCGTAAAAATATATGTGTTATTATAATTAATAGAAAATACAAAACTGTTTATACACTGAATAAAGCAAATATTATTATTCTTATAATCATTTATTTGATTTGCATGATATTGAAGCATGGATTAGTAGTCAACGTAGTGGAAAAAGCGTTGCAAGAGAAGTGTCAATATTGCAGAATTCAGTCATGCGTCGCTGAAGTGATACTTCAAGCATTATGGAGTCGAACTCTGTACAAGCATTCCTCAAAAGCAATCCCGCATATCATGTTTTTATTAAATACTTTCGACTACCTATTCAGTAAGCCCACGTAATTATTAAAGTAGTAAAGAAAATAATAATTATAACGATATTTTTTACTATAAAGATTTAATAAACAAAATTAAATAAAAAATTTTCTATTAAAACTATTATTTATTGAGCTTACCATGCAATTCATAATATAATTGAACCTTTGATCGACACAACTAAGAAAATCAAAGCTCACCCTGTGCAAATATTATTCCACACCGCACAATCAACCTCACCCGCCACTAACGAAGCCATCGAAGCTTCGACCATACAATCATCTCTCTCTCTCTCTCTCTCATACACCCGCTGCAGGCTCAGCATCTCCATTGTCAAAAGAGCGCGTCAGAAAAGCCCGATTTGCCAAGTAGCCGTGTGACAAATGACGACAAAAGACTGCCTCCGTGCAAGTAGAGCGCGGTGTGTTGACGACAGCCGACACAAATGACAAAAACGAAGAGAGCGGGAAAAATACTATGCGCGCGCGCCGAGCCAACCTTTGCAGCCCTAAAGCAGAAGGCGATTAATATGGCCCCTGGCAGAGGCGCAGAGGCTTCTTTCTCTAAGTTTTGGCTGATTACATGTAGACTGGCCGCACAGGACTTTAGGACGACTGGCTTCCTTTGTGCGGCGATTACCGGCCAAATCAGCGTGAAATGCTCCGTGCATTGTTGCCGGCGCGCAGGTAAGAGTTTTTCCTTCTGCCGATCTCTTTTTCGGAGCTTGCTTTTTCCGTTGCGGTGGATTCTACGCTGGGATTGCGATCGCGTCAGTTGCGTTGGGCTTGGATTTATTGGGATAGTGGCTGGGGATTCTTGCGGGATTTTGGAGTGGAAATTTTGTGGGAAAATTAAGGGAGATTTTATTGTGAGTTTTCAAAATTAGGATTAATATATGGCTTATTATGAAAGTAAATATATGTTGAAAAAAAAATATGAATACTATAGATGTAGAATGAAACGAAGGGTGAAGGATTTTTAAAAGTACAACAAACTGTGGTTAAGGGGTTTCATAACAATTTTATTTTTTTTACTTTTAGATTAGTGATTTTATGTACAGAGTATAATGATATATCGTATATATAGCAATCTCTATAATTCCATAAAAGCTTGATTTTACAGATTCGTTGGTTCATAAATTTATATTTTTTTAAAAATCATTAACGTTTTTTTGTATTTTTCATTTTTCTTTCAAATCGAATAAATCATAAATTATCATGATCGCAATTTCACCTTACAATTGTCGACCTTCCTTATTTCCTCATCATGTATACTTATATATATAATTTTACAGATGCCCCGTCTTATTTACATAGTTGTACATACTCTTTGCTCCTATAATTATCCAATATGAACTTTCATTCGTGCATACTAATATCCATCTCCTTATTGCAACTCGCGCACTAAGTGCGTACTCTCGACCTACACCGATCGCCCCATATCCGCGCGCTCTCCCGTGTGCTTTGCTTAAGAAAATATATAGTCCTCGTTATATATAAGAAAGAAAGTCACCAGCGATCGAATAGCGTGATAAATCAGTATCACAGCTGCTCTCAGCGCTCCTCGATGTGCTTTGGCACGCGAAAACGCGCTCCTCGCGCTTCGTTACTTAAAAACGGCTTTGAATCACATTTCTCAAAGTGAACGCTCTTAAATAACTCAGGGTGCATTACAACGCGACTTTAACGTTTACTTATATGGCAATCAGATTCATGAGATCATTTCGCAATAGCAAAACAATGTTAGAATAGGATGATAGAACTTGTTTAATTCAACTCTTCTGAGGTTGAGAAAATAAGTAGCTAATAATGACTTCTCTTAACAATACAATCTCTCAAAGGGTCTAAACCTTAGATTAAGAAACAACAACTTCATTAAAACTGCGATGTCAAAACTAAGCCTATGACTAATCATTAATAAATGTCTCGCTAAATTAAGATATCAAACAAATCCAGCCGCCTCGCGATCGGCAAAGCAGACTGATAAAACACCGTTAGACAATATATAATCACACGTGTCCAGGTTCACGTAACAACGCAATCGAAAACTTTTTCTAAAGAAAAGTTCCACTTTCAACATCATGAACTCCCCCGACTCTCACTAACAATCCGTTCGATGAACCGTAGGAATGGTCTTCGTATAAACATCAGCAATGATCTTCTCAATAGGTCTATAATATCCGATTGTCTTTCTGAAGAAACACTCTTCGATGGCATGAGGTGAGACGGTTCTGAGCATAGGCAACATCAAGATGAGCTTGCTGAACCTGACAGCACCAAAGGAACTAGTTGCTGCCATCCTGGCACCCAGGGCAGTTTGAGCGCCGTCCCTCAGCCTGACGACCATTGCTGGATCCTTGAGCCGGCTGCCTCCAGGTGATACCGATCCGTTGCTGCTGCGACTGCTGGGCACTGAGCACTCGTAGTCGAGGCCGGCTTTGTACAGCACGACCGCCTTGACCCAGGTGAACTCGTGGATGTCGAGGTTCAGGGCGTGGAAAGCCATGAGGGTCTCACGGAACCGGTTCACCTCCATGGCCAAACCGATGGCCTGGGGACCTGGGGGTAGCAGAGGAGTGGGATCCAGCTGGGGCGTGTACTGGGCTGCTGAGATGAGGAATAGTTCGCGCCAGGACGACTCGAGCACGGTCAGTTGATCCTCCATGCAGAGACCCGAGTTGGCGTTGAGGTCGCGTGCCCAGGTTACGTTGAGGAAGAGCAGCCGAGCCGCCTGCTCGCAGATGGACTCGCCGATGGAGAAGGGGTATCTAGGCACGGGCATAGGCGAGACTGCTTCAGCTGGCGGTGGTGGAGATACCTAGAGGAAGAAGATGATTAGTTTGGAACGCAGATGATGGTTTTGGTTTGAGGTGAGGGTGGTTGAGAAGTAGCTTACCTTGGACACGCTCACGTTGGTGTGGTAAATCTGGTGGGGATGGACGGGGTGAGTTGTTGGCGATGATGATACCGGGGTGCGTTGATCCGATTGTGGTTTCGGTAGTACCAGATCTAGAGCGCCGTTTGGCGGTGGAACCACGGTCGTCAGGAGATCGTGATCCTTGGGGGCGTAGTAGAGAGCCATTTGTCTGCGAAGAGTTGAGTTTCGTGGTCCGCGTTCGTGTTGAACCGCTAAAATGAGATAACATTTATTTTTAATTGGTGTTTAATTTTTTGCGAAATTTGAATAAGATTTGAAGTTTTGTCAAGTTATAATTAAAAAAACAGAATGTGAAAAGAAGGCTCTTAATGAAAAAATGAACATACATAAATAAATAAATAGAAGATAAGTGATGCTATAATAGTGTTTATAAAGTTCAAAATCATCTCAGTAAAAAGACAATAAAAATCAATAGCATCAATACTAACCGTCACGGTTCATGCCAGCCTGTATACACTTGTTCAATCGGCAGGCTCGGCACTGATTCCTGTGTGTCTTGTCTACCATGCAACCACCCTCGGCTTTAGCTTTGCAAGCGTACTGCCGATTCCGGCGGATCGATCGTTTGAAGAAGCCGGCACAACCGTCGCAAGCGTAAATGCCGTAATGCTTGCCAGATGAGTGGTCCCTGCAAACCTTGCACGGCACGTCGAGCAGGATGCGACCTGGAAAAAAAAGGTAATAGAAGCAATTAGTCTAAAATGCTTGAGTTGGTTGAATGTGAGGATTTTGAAGCATGTATTTTAGAAAAGTGTTTGTTGCTAGTTAAAGATTTAGATTAGTTATTAAGATTCTGAATATTAAAATTTATAAATTGGAATTTTAATTTTAGTTTATTTATATTTATTAGATTTCGCATTTACATAGCTCTTTTAAAATCTGGAACCATGATTCCCTGAAACTATTTAAATCTCAATTGACAAGTCCAGTAACCGGACTCAAAGCAAAATAAAATTAATTTCGCATCCGACCTACTTCCTCAATCTATAAAACTTCCACATCCCTTGCATTTCCTCCACACCTAAATAAAATCCACTTCCCACAGCCCAAAAACCGTACCGAAAAACACGCTTGCAGCAAGAAAACATCATCACCACCGCGCCTCGGCTGTAAACGGCTCACTCGCTTATACAATAGAAGCTGGGAATCGATTGGTAGATTGCGATACGATGAAGTGTCGTGTTTCGCGACGGTGCACGCTGCTCACTTGTGCGCTTACACCCTGAATGGGCGAGCTCAGCCAGAGCACCACTGAGCGAGCGAGAGAGAGAGAGCCACATCCGGCCCATTCAGCGCCCCATTCTTCTACCCCCGGAGGCTTTTTCAATCCGCGCATTATACTTTAGTCGTGGGCGGAGACTCGGCCGAGATCTTTCATCGCGACCTTCGGCCGCGACTATTTGGCGAAAAATCGATGCGCGCGCGCCTAAGGAGAGCTCCTCTCATTCAGCGGAAAGTGCGTGTTTTCCCTCCGTAAACGGGTTCCCACTCAAAATACGTTCATTCACCGGCGCGCGGGCCGAGATTAACAGCAGCGCGCGGCTTGTGAATGAACTTGCGCTTTCTCCGTCTCTCTCTCCTTCTCCATTCATGCCGTCACTGTGTGGGACTTTTCGATTTCATTGAGTCGAGGCCCGCTGGATGGAGTCTTAAGGCTGACGTTTAAGGAAGTATTTGACGTTTTTTCAAAACTTCCTGCGCTGCAGCGAGAGAGAGACGGATGTAAGTCCGCGCTAATGTGGCTTTTTCCGAGCGCCGAGGGGCCCGGCTGAATGGCGAGTTGCCTGCGAAAATTTGTCGAGCCTCGACGAGGGACTATAAGTAGGCGAGGAATGTAAGCCCGGCTCATTGTTTGCAGGGTTAATTTTCTTTGTGGCTTGGAGAAGTGTTTGGCCGCGGAGTATAATCGACGGATCAGTCATTAAGTAAACTGGGAATCTGGAGAATTGTCGTTTGGTAAAGTTAAAAGAAAATATTTGCTCAGGTTGGTGTTAATGTCTTTGGAATTTATTAGATTGATGTGAACTTCTTTAAGTGTCACCATGATGACTTGCGAAATATTTAGTGTATCTTAAGAATAGTTATCGAATTCTTATGCTACAGTTTGAGTAAAAATTTTAAGTTAACATTCACCTTTAAACTGTAGACTCTAAAGAAGCATATTAGGAGAAAAGCCAAGCTTATTCAATGCAAAAAAACCGCAAGAATCAGTCATGAGCTGTCGAGAAAGTGCATATCGCGCCCCTCTGTGCAGCGGAAATGCACGCGCTCAATGAATGATAAATCGCCAAAGTTTTGCGCCGGAGAAAAAGTGCCACGAGCTCGCGTACTTATACCGGAAACCTGATGTTTATGCAGGCGTCCAACTTTTTTTTTGCTGTTGCTACAAGCTTATTGGAAAATTGATGAAAAAATTGTCCTAGGCGGAAAAATAACGAGATAGTGAACGCAGTATTAGAAATAAGAGAAAACAGTAATCATGGGTAGTTTCTGTGCATTATTTAATCTCGCTCCTGGGAAACATTGTTTCGAAGAAAACTTAGGACTGTTCGTTAATATTCACATAGCTTACTACAAGAATTAATATTCCTACTAAAAAACAAAAAAAATTAGTAAATATAAAAAAGAAAATCGAGTAATATAATAATCCACATACGCGCATCAATTCAATCGACTAAAAAAAAACACGGAAGTTCAAAACGGTAACAAAGATCCTGCAACATCCTGCCAGACCACGAGCCAGCTACAAGTAGCTCCTCCGGAGAGAAGAGGATAATAAAATTCTCGGAAATTAGAGAGCGAGAAGAAAGAAAAAAACGAGAGCGTCGGAGGAAAGGAAAAAAAAGGGACAGGAAACTACCCTCTTGGATACAGTCGTCGATGCTCGCGCAAAAGCGCGCTCACGTGTAGCGCCGAAGCGAAATTATACATTGACCGTTACGAGTGGGCGTCACAGCCGCGCGCGAGCGAGCAGGGGGAGGAGGGAAAAAAGTAATAGATTCGCTTACTCGCGCCTGTGTACGAGCGTATATAATAAACGTACGTGTGCGGTTGAATTTTTCATAAGAGATATCGGTAAGAGGGTGGGGGTGGTAGCTACGTACGGTGGTATTCATCTGAAAAATTCATGAGCTTTTTTACAGTGCTTGTCTCCTCTCGGACGGATAACTTTTTTCCGTAACTTTGAGCCGGCCGCGAAGCTCGCGAGTTGCGATTATAATTAGTCACGTGGCGTTAGGTGTAGGAGGGAAGGGGGTGGTTTGAGGGTTGGGGTAGTGAGTTGGGTTGATGGTGAGTGTTTTGATCGTTTATTTTAAGAGTTTTTTTGGCTGCATTGGATTTTTTGCTTGAGAGTTTGAGATCAGTTGTAATTATTATAAAATTATAATGATTTGAATTATTTTAGTGTAAACTAGTTCTGTCTATAAAAATTATTGAAATGTCGATTGTAAATAAAGTATTTTTAATTTTCGAAGGGCATTCTTGAAACAAGTAGTATGATTACAATCAAGTAGTTTTAAATAATAGTTCCAATCTGATCAAACCGATAAGCACAATACCGTTTCATTTCAACAAATAAATTAATCACAGTATCATAAAAAAAGACTCTCGACGCACAAAAATAACATAAAAAGCGAAAACAGCACAAAACAAAAGCGAGAGTCACAAAGCGGCATTTAAACGACATACGGAGCATCGAGCGCGCGCGCGCGTACCAAAAGTTAGCCACGCGCGCTCGGCCTGTGGTTTTGCCGTTTAAGGGCGGTGCGCTCATACCGGATGTGATTCACTTGCGCGCACGAGCCTTCCCGTAATTCCCTTTTTTTTTCAAAAAAACATTGAAAGGGAAGAAGAACCTAGCTATTTTCGGACTGCGCAGGGGTTTGGCTTTTAACGTGACAGGTCGGACTTTTTGCTCTCTTTCGTGCCTGTATTGATTTTGCTGTTAAGGGCGAGCGCGCCTCGCTTGGGGTGCATTATTCCGAGGATGGGACTTTATAATTGCGGATGAGCGGCACATCGAAGCTGTCGTTAATTATTCATGATTTTTTCTTTCCTTTATTGTACAATGTTCATCTGGCGGCGGCTAGCTCGGCGCGTCTGCATAATAAATCGCGACGTCAGTCGGCGCTGCCGCGCGTATGCGCTGTCTATATCAAGTGGAGTTCTGCGTTATTTATGGATTCGCTGAACGCGATGATACGCGGAATGGACTTTCGAAATATGGGGATTCGTGATTAGATTTTATTAAAATTCAAATTTTATTTAAAACAGATTTCTGATTTAATTTTTAGCTCTTATTAATTAGTTAATTAAGAGCTGATAAAATTTGTCAGGATTTATCCCTGGTAGAAGCTTAACGATAATCTAGCTAATTTATCGCTAATTTTACAAAATTAACGATAAATTAGTTAGATTACCGTTAAGCTTCTACCAGGGATGAATTCAAAGGTTTTTAAAAGTACATTGAAGTGCAATCCAATAAAAACGTTAAAAGTTAAAAAAAAAAACGCGAACGAAAGTAAAACAGAAATCCATCTCTCCCAAAACAAGATAAAACGCACCGATCGAACCCAACCTGCCGCTTATTCTCACGGAATCAAGCGCATCATAGCCACATCACTCAACCACCCCCTCAAAAACCCATCCGAATTACCCTCCACCCAATATATCCAACCCGATAATTAGCTTCTCGCGTTATCCACTAGCAGCCCACGGATCACACCAACCATCGCGTTGCTTACCGAAAAAATCTACCCCCCGCGAAGCCCGAGCATGGGAATCCAGCGACATGTGCGCGCATCCCGAGGTGTAACGATGCGGGGTGAGTCAGACGTCATCTGCGCGCGCGCTTCGTATATACCTATCTCAGCTATCTGCGGCCCTGTCTTTTTTTTTTGTTCCTTTGAAAAATAGAGCGCGCTCGGGCGATGTTGTTTTAACTGATAGACCTTTGCCCGCTCTTTTATATCGCGGGCTCGATTCGCGAGGAATTAATAAAAAACAGCCCGCGGCGGTCGGACGACGAGGAGAGAGGTAGAGCGGAGATGTGGAGAGTCAAAGTAGCTCGCGGGACGATTTGTGTTTTCGAAGCTGGAAAGAAATCCGGTGGGCTTGGAGTGGGTAGCGATCGTTGTTGCTTTATCTCTTTTTTTTTCACCGAGAGTTTCTTCGGTGCGTCTGTATTGAGGAGAAATTAGATTTGTGTTTTTAAATGCACGCGGGAGTTTGCGTTGCGATGTGGAGGGAATACGAATAATACCGTGGTGAGTTTGAGGTGGAGACGCAGCGACATTAATCATAGCAAATAAATATAAAATTTATATAAAACAAAAAATTATCAATTTAATAAACTTAAGAAAATTTTTAAATAATTACTCTAAATCTGTAGCAGCTCAAAAATTTTATTTAATCAAACCGCTTTTAATAGCCTCGCGCTTATCCGGACATCGCGCGAGCCACCGGGATTTGCCGACAAATGACGCGCCGACACGAGCAACCTGCCTAAGGTTCATGCCAGCTCTCGCGCATTCCTCGTTATACATATACGCTACAAACTGTGTAACCATCTGCCGCTGCTTTCTCATGCTCGAGCGCTCGGTGGGGGTGGGTAGTTCACGCAGGTAACGAATCATCCGCGCATAACCGATTTCTCGCTCCCCTCTTCGTTTTACTCCGTTCTTTCCGAAATTCATCTTCGTGTAAATGACAAACGCACGAATTTTTCGTGTCTATTCGTGACGAGTGATGGGACACGCATGGGAATTTTGCGAAGCGGTGGGTGTTTCGATAATTTTAACGCGTTATCTGAATGGGGTTTTTGAGGGTATGTCGAGCTTCGCGTGGTGTCGGTGTAATGGATGGGATGCGTGTGAAATGCGTTTGAAAGTAAATTAGTGTAGTTACCGTTTTGCGTTTTTCTGTTATACAATAACGTTTTCGTTATTATTAATTTATTAATTATTATTAATTATATTTACGTTTTTGTTATTGTTAATTTATTAATTTTATAATGAAGCACTATTTAAATTTGAACGTAATTTGAAAAAATAAAACTCTTTAATTACTACTGCAGACATCAGTAAATACATATCTATGACTTTCCGAATTAGTTTGTTAAGTTTATTTTTTCAATATTGAATTAAAACTATTTTGGAGACCTCGAAGGATTCACTTTTATATAAAATGTATAGTTACCGTTGACAAGTTGACAAATGCGTTTTTGTATTACATTCGTATTCAGTGCCGTAAACTTCGATCTCTCAAAAATTGAACTTAACAAACAATGTCGGGAAGCCACAGATGTATATAAAATAATAAGGTAAACTGATTAATTACTCGAATAAACTAAAAAAACTAAAGCTCAATAAGAGTCTATATAAATATTAACACTTTGAAAGTAATTTTATTCTTTAAAATTTGTAAATACTGCGCGTCGCGTCTCCGTTACAGGCGTGGCTACACAGCATACATAACAGTACGCAAGCATACGCAAACGCGTACAAATCCACAAAACCGCGTCTAAACCGAGCATGCAAGCACACGAAAACAACCAAGCACAAAATAAAAAGAGAACTAAACAAAAAACCTGTTTCAACTTCGAAGCACATAAGACCTTACTTCCCTCGACGTAGTCGCTAAGCACACGTTCACCTCCACTAAACTATCGAACACCTCTCCTTAAACAATGCCCGAAGTAACCTCTGCAACTGCCGATCGTCAACTAATTTTCTCACACCCCGCGCCTCAGCTCGTAAGCTCGCATCCGACAAACAGAGAGCGCCACGCTTTGAGGGTCAAGGAGATGCCTAATGGCCAGGGGGTGGGCGCCGCCGTGACGCGCCGGGCGCTGGGATTTTACTTTTACGACGGGATAACTGGCCCGGCGGCACCGTCTTCGGGGGAAAGCCCGATTTCGTTAGCTAGGTGATTATGCCATGTTGTAAAAATCTTTGTGTGTTATTAGAGACACGCTGTTTTAGTGGGCGGATTATTATGTGTGAACAATGCACGTGGAAATCGATCACCCGTATGGCGAATGCCGATTTTTGTTTTGTCTTTGGGATATGTGGACGTATTGATAGCGTTTGCTTTGTACATTAGAATGTTGACAGGTGAAGATCGATGAATTTTGTGTGCGAATGAATGAAGTGGAGTGTTTTTGTCAAGAAACTTCTGTTGTTTTAGATTTTTTTTAATTGTTTGTTATGGGATTGTTGTGCAGGAATTAAGAATCAAGAATGAAAAATCATGTGTAAACTTTCTTTAATCAAAAGTATTAAATTTGAAATTTAGTACTAATAAAGTATTGAAATTGAAGTTTAGTAGTCAATTACTGAAATTCCTTGAACTTAAAGTTAAATTCAAATCTTCATCTTAATATGATTATTTGCTTAACATGAAACTTGTATTATCTATCTTAACTTTCTTTCTGACAGACTAAATCTTCTTTAGTTCAGTAAGCAAGATAATTTCTTGATTCTACTTTTAAGTAACTTTGAACATACCTATATTTAAGAGAAACTAATTAGGTTGAAGTTTGATTCGATAATTACATTTATATTTTTAAGTGATGATTATAATGTACCATCTTTTGGGAATGATTTGAGTATTTTATCAGTAATAAATTTTTTAAATAAGGTTATTTTTATGAATTTTTTTTTCATTTTAGTAATTTTAGAAAAACATTAATTATTATTTTATAAATACTTTAATTTTAAGTTTTATATTAATAAGAAATTTGAATTAAGGTTTTAAATTATTTGAAATATTTATTTTATTTATTATTAATAGAATTTGAAAATATTGTTCTAATTATTCATAGATTCACAGAAAGAATAAAACAATAATGCAGAAATTATTAAATCTTATTTGAAATGTTTTACAGTATATTTAATAATTTTATCAAGAGCTGTTTGGTAAATTGTTGTCTATAACATCTAGTACAGTTTTAATTGCAATGTATGATATGAAAATTTGTGAAATAAAATTTCTCTCTGTGTACATCCATCAAAATTTATTAGAAAGTAGAAATCAAGATAAAATGCAGTGTTAAGATTCAAAACATATGTCAACAAATACATAAACTTCAAGCTCTCCAATATTAATTTTCGTCCATGTATTTGATAGCCACACATTTGAAATGCAAAATTAAAACTAAAAAACAGAAAATTCAAAAAGATATTTACACTTACTCGACGACGGTTGCTGCGGCTGCTGCTGCTCCTGCATCTTAGTCTGCGACACCGTGTGCGATAAGTGGCCCATTTGTGAGTCTGTTTGCATCATCTGTCCGCGAGCCAGCTTGGTAAAGTTCTTGCAAGCCTTAACACTTGCACTTTTACGTCACAAAAATAATAACACTCAAGTCTCCAATCCCACAATCCAAAAACTTTTCCAAAATCCTCCTTGCTCCAATCAACCAACAACAATCCAGTCTTCCTCAAAATCTTCACCCACATCAAGCGTCAATCCTCTCGTCTCTCACCTCCATCCAGGCTCTCTCTCTCTCTAATCCGCGAGCTTTTCTCCCCGTCAATGGAAAAAAAGCACTCGCGAAAAATAACGTGCTGCGGCTCGCTCTCACTTGCTGACTCTGTACGGCACTCTGACTGCCGATCAGCCCTGGCCCTAACTCGTAACTTCGCTCTTCTGTCTGGCCTTGCCTCGACCATTGGTTGGCTGGCATCCCCCGGTACCCCCTCTCCGGCCGAAACTGGGCGGCTCCTAAGCGCGCTTTTTCCCTGCGCACGTGCGGGGTAGCTCTCTCTCTCTCTCTGCGCGAGAGAGCTGCCTGTGTATTACGCATCCCTCCCCGTCGAGAGAGACTCGCGCCTTCCCTCTATTGTCCGCAACGTCTATCTACCCGTATATAGGCGCGCTGCCCCCCTCCTTTTCTGCTATATTGGGCGAGTTTGTGTCACCAAGCCGATGGATGCTAATGCAGGGGAGAGAGTGGCAGGGGTAGATAGATTTGCGACTAATGAATTGCTCTTCTCGCGCGAGCGAGATGGAGAGAGGGAGATAGCGTCGGCAGACTGATCCTGCGTTTTAGCTAACGTCTCTTTTTGCCGTTGACGCGATGGATGTTTTCGGGGATGGTATATGTAAGGGGATGGGTGAATTAGATGTGATAAGATCCGAGCGGGGATGACTCGGGAGGTTGACGGGGTGGAGCGCGCGATCTTTGATTTCGGATGTTAAGGACCTTTTCGCACTCGGGCGATGCGGGCTGGCTATTTCCGTTTTCGCGCGCGTCGAGTAGGCCGGCAGAGAGGCGCTAAAGCCTTTGAGTGCGTATTGCGAGGGGTGAAAAGCTCGCGAGCCGCTAAGTAGGCGGTTGTTTGCGTGATCGTTTACGAGCTGTGTGTTGATGGAGTTTTGACGGATGGAAGTGGATGGTGAAAGAGGGATTTTTTTCGGATGATCAATGATAAAAATTATTCTGATTTTAATGAGTTGGCTTGAGTTATTAAACGTGTGATAAAAGAAGTTTGTAATAAAGTCGATTAAAATTTTAATATAATAATACATTAATTGCACAATACATCCTTTATTATTAACTCAACTGTAATTTCTTCCCGCCGCAATATTTAAAATTCAAGCAGAAAAACAAACAATCGAAACGTACCGGCCAGCCCTTAAAAAGTCTTACCCGTCCCTACAAACCGCACGAGAAGAGAGCCCGTAAAACTCATCCCACTCGTTCATATCACAGACAAAACGCTCTCTCGCATCCTAAACGCACACAAATCGCTCGTGCACTCGAAACAGCTTTTATTCACGTATATATCATTCTAAATTCCACGCCTTAAGGGCTTCGTACCCACTCGCACACATATACTTACAACCAAAAAAAAAAAGAAGAGACACACTCCCATCGGCAACGAAAATTAGCCTCGGGATAGTGTATTCTGATTCGCCGATGCGTGCGCGCGCTCACAATGCAGCGTATTAAACTCGCGCGCGCCTCGGAATCACACAAAGAGCGGATTCCTCTGGCAGCGGCCATTGTAGGCCTGTAGCGCTGCAGATGCGAGCGCGCGGCTCCTGACTCTCTGACTCCATCTTGAATTATCTGCGCCCCGAGTGTGCGTGTGATGATGCAGGCCCCGACCTTTTAGCGCTTTAAGCGCCAGCTCGGCCGGAAAATCGTTTACGCAGCGGGGAAAGCGTCGTCGTCGGCTTTTTCTTGATTTCTTCTTCTTCTTATGGTTCGGCTGAGATGTTTGGGGGGAGAGAGTGGAGAATGTTTAGGGACGACGTTGATGGAGATGTTTTTGTGTACGCGCGATTCGCACGCAGAGATCTTTAGACCTGATACCGGTCATTCAGGGAGATTTTCGTTCTTTATTTTCATAGTCTGCTTTTTTTCGGAGGGGTTTGAGAGGGAGAATAATAGACTTCTGGCTATTTGGCTTTCAAAGTCCGTGAGGCTTTTGGAGTCTTGCGTAATGCGCCGCGTAGGAAGATGTGATTGGTTTTGAGAGAGTGTTTTTTTTTTTCGTTGCACCTATGTAAATAAACTTTTTTTACCGCGTAAGACTAAGTATTTATATTCTGATGTACTGAACTAATTTAAAAAATGCTTTATTACTGACTGTTTTAAAAAAATGATTTATCTATGAGCTGACTGCGACGATTAAATAGGAAATGTGTAACGACAGAGTTGCAGTGAAATTTAAAAACTGTTTACAAAATATGTAGGTCGACCTCGATACTTTTTTCTTTTCCCTCCATCAAAGATACGTTTGCCGAGCGGATCACAGGATCGTTGTTTGAGCATTTTACTTTTGAGGTTTTTTTCTATAATTGAGATGTTTTGTAGAGCGTTCACACGGGTCGATCTTCAAGAGTGATACTTAAGGGAATCCAATAAAAAACTTGTTTCCTTTTTTCGAAGATAAAGGACCTTATTTTTTAAAATAAAAATTACAATTTTATTATTTTTTTAAAAGATATTGCAATAAAACTGGCACTTCATAAACTTATTACTATAGTTATTCTTTTTCTATCAATATAATAACTTTTTATCATTCACGTTGTAAGTCAATCCTATTATTACTTTTGAAAAAATATTAATTGCCCCATAAATACCACAAACAATAATAATCAAAGCCCTAACTATCCACCACCAAAAGGATCTATAAAAATTCTCACACCCAAACTCCAGCCCACCTACCCAACCGCAAATTTAACCGGCTCACGAACTCAAGTATACGTCCACATAGGATTTATGCCGACCTGACTTTACAAGTACTCGCCCCTTTAACGGCAAACACGCATCCTTCAACACATCTCCTCTCATAACCAATATATCCGCCCCGCGCACTTCCTCATCCATATACACCAGCGCTTTCCCCAAAAAACCAAGCGCCTCGGCAACGCACCTCGACTACAGATTAAAAAGAAAGCCGCCCGCAGACCGCAGAGCCCAGATAAAAAAAAAAGCGCGCCGACGCCGAAAAGACAAAAGCCGAAAGTAGAAACCGGAATTTCCCTCCCCTGAGTTTTCGAGCGCTTCCCATCCGCGCAGCCTAAAGGAAAAAGGTAAAACGCGCGTGCTCGCCGAGGCGTGCGAGCTCGCGCGCGCCCCCGAGGCGCGTTTTGCCTTTGGCGCAATATGTCGAGAAGATTATCCGCGTAACTATCCCAGAAATCTGTTCGCTCTCTTTTTCGGGGGCCCTGGCTTTCTCCGATGGTTTAGCTGGGAGGGCTAGGTAACAAAGCCGGTTTTTGACGCGCGCGCTATAGGTTTTGGCTGCCGCGCGCGCCCTGGTTTTGCGGGATGAGGGAGCGCTCTCGTTTTGCAGCGAATTATGCTTTTACTTATTTTAAAAAGGATTAGGGGGTAGCTTTTGATTTTCGCTTTGCGGCGAGGGGAGTTAGGAGAGACGCTTATACTTAGCGCTGCGGTGATGAGGGTTGGGGGTGTGCGCTGGGTGTTTTGGAGCGCGTGTCGTGATCTTTATAAATATATTTATAATAATAATTCGCTACTTATATAAAACATAGTTAACAAAATATTTCGAGATGCTAGGAATTCATAAATTAAAACGAATCGAGCGAGCGAGGCAGGAAAATGATTTTGAAAAATAACAAGGATGAGAAGCAGAGATATACAGCCATAGAAATGAGATTCGAGTCGCTTTGTCAAGAAGGCAAATGCGACTAAACGGCTGTAATGTGGGCCCGGAGAATCAAAATACAATTGTCCGCTGCGGGCTTTGGGGACCAAACGGCGAGCACGCGAGCAGATCAGCTTCGAGCGCTGTTTTTCTCGCGCCGGGGCTTGAGCTCTCTTTTCTGGCGTCCTCGACAAAAGCGATATGTTATTTTAGGGCGACGAAATTTTCGAAGCTGCTGCGCGCTCGGCGCGCGACTAGTCGTGTTTTTCTTTCGGAAATGAGCGAGATGGTCGGAGTCGCAAAATCAAAACGCTTGCTCCAGTGAACTTGTTTTTCTGGAAATTATATAAATATGGTTGGAGATTTTTTTCGGTGCATTTTTGGGTCGCTCTATTGATGAGATAATCTATTTTCTTATAATTTTCTTTCTTATGCTTTGTAGTTTATTACTTGGAAAAAATCTTTGTTAAGTTTTTTAAATATAGTTTTTTTTTATTGACAGAATTGGCTGACTATTAAATGGGGTACATATAATTTTTAATTAAATAAATTTCACGTGAAAATAGTTTTATTTTTGTATACGTTAAACAGATGTACAAAACCAAAGTCTAAAATGATAATCATTAAATAACCTTATATACATTAAGACAGTAACTTCATTTAATCCGAGGGCGATCGCAATTTAAAACTGACTATATTCTAGATGTCAGCTTATGACCCTAATATACTTGAAGATCCGATTACAAAATTGCTCGTTCAACCGCTCTCAAACGCAAATTCGCAGCTGAATTCATTGAAACGTCATCGTCCCTCGTCCACAAACAAAATGGACTTTCGTAAATGATTCTTAGCTTCGCCAGGAGATTGAACAGCTGCTCGAAGTAAGTTCGAAACATTAAAGGATCAAGAAGATACAACGCGCTGAGTTGAGAATTAAAGTTTTAAAGGATAAATGCTAATATATTTTCTTAAATAAATTATTAAAATGAAATGTTACTGCCGATCTTACACTGTTTCTATTCAAATATTATGAAATTTCATACTACAAACAATAACAATAACACGATTCTTTTTTCCATTTGATTCACAATTTACTCAACCACTCCTCTCAATCTTAATAAACACATCAACAACAACAAACCCCTCCCTCCAAACATCTCTTACCAAACAAGCTTTCGCCTACGCTCGGATCATCGCGCGACAATGGCGCTCGAAAAAATCCAGCGCGTCACACCGAGCCGCTCTCTCTCGACTTCTCTCTCTCTCCCTATCTCCCTCGCCTCGACAATAGAGCAAGCGAAACGCGCAATAGCCTCGCCTCTCCCCTCGTAATCGCGTTCGCTAATTCGGCTTTCCCCTCGATCGCGCGCTCGCTGCGCTTGCGTTATATAAGTAAGGGTTGCGCCTACGGGTGGTCTTTTTCCACTCGCTCTTAGTTAAGGAAAGCGAGCCCGATCGATCGATAACCGAGCGCAAAGCGCTGCTCTGCGCTTAACGGAGGACCGGAACACCTTAAGTCTCCGAGAGACAGAGAGAGAAAGTGAAAAACCATAAGGGGTGGGGAGAGCAGCTAAATTCAGGTACGAACTTGTGTCTCTCCGGCGCGCTATCTCGCATCTATATCGGCCTCTCGGCCATTGGTCTGTAATCCTGCGGCTCGGCGCTCGCTCTGTTTGCGCCTTGTTTTACTGGTATTGCATTTAATGAGGTTCCCTCTCTTGCCGAGGCGCAAATCCCTCGAGCTGCGTATAAGCCCCGGTGATCCCCTTTATTTTTCTCTCTTTCTCTCTGTGTGAGCGCTGCTGTTTCGACGCGCCACTTTTTCTTGCCGAGCGCGAACCGAGCTTTCCCGGGCCTGGACTTTGTGCGCGAGAGGTATATAGCTAGACGGATGGGTTCAGCTTGCAAATGATTTGGAGTTTGGCATAATTTTTTGCTCAAAGACCTTTTCGAGGAGCTTGGTTAACGGTGAGCCGCTAATTTGACGATGCAAATTGACGGTTTCGCTTGGTTTTTATTAACATAAATACATATTGGCATTGTGATGGTTGAGATTTTTTTACAGGTACTTTGGAGAGAGTAAAAAAAGACTAATTTGTTTTGTATTTTAAATGTTAATTGTAAATGATAAGAAGTCTTTTGACGTTAAAGTAGTAGAAGATTACTATAGTCAGCCGTGTATTTGAACAATTTTAATATTTTATATGAATATTGAAATGCTCATTTACTGCAACGTTGTATTAAATAAATATTATAGTGCCAAGTAGAATGGGTAAAGACCTGTAAATTTACGCAAAATTAAAAAAATTAAAAGAATGTTACTATCTAACAAGAATTACAGTTTATTTACATACAGTCTATATTGAAGCTAAGCAAAATTCTAAAGGACATTCCAAGAAAATGCATCATTACACGCTTTTTAAAGGAAAACTCGTATTAGTAACTCCATACGTTAGCTTAGCGATCTTCATTCTTACAATTGCTTTGTGAAAAGGACTTTGTATCCATTTCCCACATTACGGAGAAACTTTTGGGAGAGTAGGAAAAAAGCGAGATAAAGAGGAAAAAAGCTTACTACCACTATTTCGACCTCGTTTCCATTCATCGAGCTAGAGAGACCTTTCAGCGTCGACTCCAATATCTCGCGAGATCTCTCGTTTTCTCGTTTTTCCGCGCTCCACGCTAGTATTATAAAAGAAAGAAAAAAGATCACTTTTTTCCGAATTCCTAAATCGTACCTGAATGAATGGTTAACTGGCAATCGGATATAAAAGGGAGATGGCTATAGAGAGGAAGAGGAATGGACGGAAAATGAGCAAACTTCTGGACGCGAGGCTTGTATTTTCTTATAATAAAGTGAGATAAATAAATGACTTTTATGATATACTATTAATAAATTAATTTTATTTTTATTAATAATGTTCCTTTGACGTCACTATTGCAAATTTGTAACATTAAACATTCAAGATGAAATGTTTATATGCAACAATCTCCATACACTGTACTTCTTATAACAAAAAATTTTTAATTTGAATCAGGTTTCTCAACTCCAAAATAGAAAAGGCAAAAACCCTATAAATAAATTCATGAAAATCACTATTTTACATACCCATTTAAAATCAGAACATAAAAGAATCGTCTATTCCAGTGGAAAAAATTGAGCGAAAAATTCTCCCAGAACTTCCTCGCCGTCATATACTCAGGACGCAGAGAGTCAGTCCAAAGCCGGCGCGGCTTATCCTCCATTACGCGCGGGACTTTGTGCTGCTCTTTAGGGCCCCCCGTGTGCGCGCGGGGGCCTCATTTTCGATTCTCCCCGAGGCTTGACGCTCGCGCTGCTTCCCCAATAGTCCGCGGCCAGTCGAGCGTGTGATAGCCCCACGGGATTAGCGCGACTCTCGTGCGCGCTTGCGGCTCGCTCTTTGCATTGTTGTCTGGGCTCTCTTCTTTTCCGCCTTTAAAAGAGCCGTGAGGCGATTCGGAAGAGAATGTCAACCTAATTTTGCAAGATCTTGCTCGCTGATCGAGCGCGGCGACTTAAGGAAGCCGACAGCAGAGCTTGGATAGCGGGAAAGGAGAGAGAAAGGGTGTTTGAGCTAAGCCTTGCACTTGGGATGGGAAAGTATGGTGCAAAAAGTTGGTTTCATTAAATATTTAAATTAAAGCTTATAAATTTACATAATTTTTCAAACCATCAGAATAAATTGATAACATTGCAACAATATTGTGATAATATTACAACAATATTGTAATAATATTGCGAAGATTTTGTAACAATATTGCAATGATATTACAACTATATTGTGACAATATTATAATGATATTGCAATAATATCGTATAGTTATTTACGACACAAGTACGGAAAAGTGATTTTAACCTCGTGTGGACGTTTACGCCCGAGCCAAGCGAGGGTGGAAAGTTCACACGAGGTTAAAATCACTTTATCGTTCATGTATCGTACGTAATTTTTTGACACGACGTGCGGAAAGCTTATTTTAATGCACGCGTTTTTGACTGATCGCGCGGGAAAACGAACTTCCCACACGCCGTGTGGAAAAAAATATTACAACGATATGGCAGCTATATTGCATTCGACAATATTGCGACAAAATTACAACAATATTATGACAATACTATAATCATATTACAACAATATCCTGACAATATCAAAATGATATTACAATAATATTAATACAATATTATAACGATATTACAATAATATTATGACAATATTACAACGATATTACAAAAATATTAGAACAATATTGCTACAATGTTGCGACAATATTGTAACAATATCACAATAATAAAACAACAATATTGTGACAATATTATAACGATATTACAACAATATTATAACAATATTATAATCATATTACAACAATATTCTGACAGTATCATAATAATATTACAATAATATTGTGACAATATTATAACGATATTACAATAATAATATGACAATATTATAATAATATTAGAACAGTATTGCTACAATATTGTAACAATATCACAATAATACTACGATATTACAACCTTATTAGAACAATATTGCTACAATGGTGCGACAATATTGTAACATTATCACAATGATATTACAACAATATAGTGAGAATATAATAACGATACTACAACAATGTTGCTAAAATATTGTGACAATATTATAATACTACAATATTCTGACAATATTATAACGATATTACAACAGTATTGTGACAATATTACAACGATATTACAACAATATTGCTACAATGTTGTGACAATATTGTAAAATATGGCAATGATATTACACCAGTATTGTGACAATATTACAACGATATAGCAACTATATTGCATTTGACAATATTGCGACAACATTGAAAAAATGTTGCTGCTATATGAAATCAATATTGCAATAATATTGATTGCCTACTTTAAATATCTCTAATAGGTTTAACTGTCTTTACTTCAATCAGGATCATTTTACAACTCTCATAGTCAATCTCTCACGCGGTCGCACAAAAAAAGGCGCGTCGCATTCAACCAAACGATTCAGAGCACCCTCAAGCGATATTCCACCCACTCTCGAAGCAGTCCCTCACAAAGGGCTTGCTGCCCGGCTGTAACGGTCCGCAGCCTCCTCATCATCATTGCGCAATAAACACATAACGAACACATCTATCCACCCAAGCTGCACGCAGAAAAACCTCTCTTTCTGTCTCAGCCCTCTTTCTCCCTCTCTCTCGCACACTCGAACGCAAAAGAAAGTGCGCGGACTCAAAATCTCGAGGCGAGTCTCATCCAAGCAAGAAGTTCCCACCGTCAAGGAGCTTCATACGCACTCGTTCTCCTTTATTTTTTTTCTCCTACCTTCGCTCTCGTTTCTCATTCAGCCTCGCAGTCGCGCTCCTTTGGCTCTCGGCGCGCGGTAATCGGAGACCGGATGTCTCCGCCCAGGATAGGATGATGGCCCGCGGAGAGGAGACTCTTCGAGGAGCTGCTACGCGCGCAGAGTCTCTGATTTCTCTGAGGCTGGATCTCTGTACCCAGTGCGCTACTTATATTATGGCTCTCTCACCCCCTTTTTGCCAAAGCCGCACCGCCTTCTAGGCGACGAAGACTTGTCGTTTCTAGACTCGCGCGCGCGGCTCTCTGCTTCTTTAATTATTCTTTGGCCGCGCCTTTCAACGTTCTCACAAGGAGCTGCAGGATCCTTACGGTTCTGGTTTTTGGCTTCCTTTTGTAAAGGGGTAGCTGATGGCTTTCGGTTTTAGAAGTTTTTGATAGCGCTTGTATCTTTCGGATGAAACGAATTTTTTTAAATGAAAAGCTGCTTTGAACGATCATATTTATTACCAAAATTGATAAAAAATGATTTTAAATTGATCTGTATGAGTTTATTACGAAAAGTGTATATATTTTATTTTTTATTTTATATTTTGCATAAACAAGAGCGTGAAAAGATTGCGTGAATGCATAAGAAATAAAATGTACAATATGAAATATCAGCCAAAATAGAAGATTAAACAGGGCTTTAACAGGGCCTGGTTCTATATGATTTTGTGTTACTTAACTTTTTAATAATTTTAATTTTACTACAATTGCTAAGTAGTTTTTAATTAGTAACTAATAATGTTTCGTTGATTAGTTCATGCCAATTAAGTGTATATATTAATCTATTGTTCTTTAAGATGTTCTTACTGCTAAAAAAGCAGCTTACTTTTAAACCACCCTGTGCACCCTCCTTTACGACCTATACCGTCTTCGCATAAACATCCTAGCCTCAAGAGACGCACGCGTCTTGGCTTCGCCTTAGCTCGAGGTCTCCGAATCCCGCTCGCGCACTGGTAAAAGTTCGTTACACACGCGACTCGTTCGCTGGGATTTTTTTTTGTTCACCTCGCTTAAACCGACAACGACGACTGGCTGATTTTAATAACACTGAACTTCCGGCCGACTAACGGACATCTAACGTGCCGTCCTCGCGTGTCACATTAGCGCGAGCTCTCATCGATTCACAGGACAAGCGCGCAGCTGGATGACGAACGTTTTGGCAGTGAATCCGATATTTCTCTTCTAGCTTTTTGTCATCGGCACGCGCGAGCTTAGGTAAATCTGTGCGCGATAACGATGCTTTTTTTGGATGGGAAGAAGGGATATGTTAACTTGGAGGAGGAAGCGGATGCGTTCGGGGACAAGTAGTGTCTGCGAGGAGGTTTGGTTTGATGTAGAGCGTTTTGATGGAACGGAGAAAGGTTGTGTACGTCAGTTTTATAAGCCTTTTGTGTTATGCCCCGATGTTCTTTTAAAATTTGCTTTAGTATTGAATTGAATTGATTAAAAAGAAATTTTTACCTGTTTTAGTTATAAAATATAAAAATATTACAAAATTTTTTTGATTCAATTATAATTGTTTAAAATAAAATCTAAAAGATAGATGTATATTTAACTTTACATACAAAAAGAAAAAAATTTATTAAATATATTAAAAAATGATATTATTATGCTAATTAATTATACAACTTTTACTTTCTAAAAGTTATAAAAATTTCAATAATCAACAAACACAATATTCATATTTACATGAAGAAACATCAAACACATTAATCACGCCCATCGTAAACTCAATTAAAAGCTTATCGATGGGAAATAAATGAGGGAAGCGAGAAAAATCCACATCGCCCAATGCTTCACTCCTCATAATACATACACACACACTCACGTACGATGAAGCATCGACGAGATCATCATCTCGAGATCGAAAAATTCCCATGTCAAATTACAAGCGCTCATCTCCGCAGTACGTTCTCATGAAAAGTCCAAAGCAGCGCTCGTCAACGCATATGGCGAAAAAAGGCATCGATCGAATACGAGCGCACCCGCTCTTTCTCTCGTATCTCCCCATTCACAGGTACACCCGCTTTTTCGGCCTGTTGTAGGTGGAACAAAGGTAGGAGAGAGGAGCTGACGATCTGACGCGCTCCGCAGCACTATCCGATCATATTGACGTGCTGCCATATGCTCGCGGGTTCCCAGCAGAGAGCTAAGCTCTCCCCCGCGTACAAATCGCGTGCATCGATATTTTTTTTTGTTTTTTTCATGTGTTATGCAACAGGTTGCGCAGAGAGCTGTGCGGATAGGTGGGTAAGCGCGTTTTAACGAGAGGTGGACTGGCTGGGAATCGATTACCGGGGGTGTTTATTATTTTTTACGACTGTCGCTTCCGCATAAATCAATATGGCACTTGGCGAGGCTGCGTTTTATGGATTTTGGGGTGATGGACAGTTTTCAGTTTTGTATGTGGGGCTGGTTAATGAAGCGTTGGAAATGAGCTATGAATTGGTTGCGGGGTTCAAGTACGTGGGAATGAGCTTGTTGTAAAGATAAATACCTGTACTTTGAGTTATTAGTATAGTTTATGGGATTCTCGTATAGAATATTTTAAGTTACTAAAATTCTTTATCTAAATTTTAATGCACGCCTTTTATCTTGATTAACAAAAACATTTTTAAATTATAAAAATGATATAATTTGACTATTGACTATGGAGTGAATAAAAGACATAAATTTATTTTCTTTCAACTTTTAATAAAAATATTATCATTTTCATTATTCTTATCTACATCAATACTAAAGCGCTATTCATCCTACGACATTAGAAATTCTGAGTTGAGCTGATAAAAAAAACAAAAACTAATAGATTAGTTTAGAAATAAAATGCCAAAGGCTACTTCTTAAACAAAATAATAAATTCCTCTTATTATGCCATAATGAGATCAATTCATTATTTCTTTGCTTATATCCTAGTTGAAGCTGATACTAGCGCATAGAATTTTTTTCTTATACATTTCAATTTTATTTAAATTAAATATGTTTACAAAATTAAACAAAATTTTTTATTATTTTAGTTATAATAATTATTGTATTAGGAAAAAAACCCTTTCATTTTTAAAATCTCTGATTTTATTGCATCTGATATATTAATAATTTAAACGTATTATTAGTTTCGTTTTCTCAAACTCCACCGTCATAATTTACTCGTTTCTCGCTTTATTTCCCTCCGAAAAAAGTTAAAATCTATAAGAAAGCTATTAGATTACACGAGTCCGCGTAACAGAAGCCCCAGCCGAAAAAAGGTCCGCGCTCTGTTTATTTTCAACGCGCGTACCCAAGCAAATTAATTATCTCAGCCCGGGCATTGTACCTCCTCACAATACTCCGCGGCAAAAGCGGATCAGAGAGAGGGAAAAGAGAGTCCAAAAGCGGAGAATCCAATCTCCCTTTCGATCGTTCGCCGAAAATCACAAAGTGAGCCTGTCCCGGAGAACTACTCACCCTTGCGCGCGCTAACAAAAAGAGCTATATACGCTCGGCGAAGGCGTGGACTTGTCCGCTTTTTAGCTTGCTGCATTTAACGTATAATACACAGGTCCGCGTGCATACATAGACTGCTGAATGGCCGTTTGCAGCCCTCGGAAGAAGAAAAAGGCGAGCGAAGATGACGTAACTCGAGCCGCTGTCAGTGCCGCTGCTGCTGTCAGTCGACGTCTAGTCGGCCTTTGTGTCTTATCCTCTCACCCACTCTCTCTTAATACACGCCGAAAAATGTACGCGCAGCGAATGAAAAAGAAGAGGAGAGAGGGCCCGCAGCGCGAGTATAGGAATATATACACTCCTGCCTCCTCCCCCGCTCCCTCTCGGATTTCGCCGCCGCCATTTTTTACTCCGTAAGGTGGATGCTGCGGCCGTTCCCTCTTCGGCTTTTGACGAAGTGCTTCTTTCAGTTTTGAAATGCGCGCGCGCGCGCGATCCCGCCCCGGCGAGCGCGACAATACGCTTCCGGACGAGCGAGGCCAACGTCGAGAGATTTCTTTCTTCTCTCTCGGGCTCTCTTTTTATATTTCGAGGGGGCAGTGCTTTTGCGTATTGGATGCTGGAAGGGGAGAGAGTTCGAGAGCGTGGGTCGAGTCGAGCTCGCGCGCGAGTCGCAGGTAGCTTTTGGGCTGGAGGAGCGAGAGAGCGGGAGGAGAGAAGAATACGACCTGCGCGCGGGGTTCTTTCAATTAAAAACAGTTGGACCTGGCGCGGGAGTTGGGTGTATGCGTGGGAGTGAGAGGGTTATAGTGGCATTGTGTTTGAGAAAGTTGCTGATAAGGTTTTAGCGTTTAGATGGTTTTGATCAAAATTTTTTGATATTATATGAATTTATGTTATTGTATATATTTTGTATATATTTTTATCCGTCTAAAATGTAGAACGTTTTAGTTGTAGAAGAAAAGCATTTTAAGCGCATTTATAAAAAAATGATTCATAGCTTATTAAAAATGTAATACAAAATTTTGCTGAGAGTTTCACTTTGTTCCCAGCTTAGAGACGCGAAAGTAGTATTTCAGTCTGGTTACGGTAAAAAATTATAGTGAATTTTCAGTCAAACTTTCAACGAAATACAGTATTGTGTTCTAGAAAACATTTGCGGTATTTTTATAACTTATTTTAACTTTTACTTTGACTGGCAAAATCTCTCAATAACCTTTACGATCTTGTTTGTTCCAATACTTGAAAAATTTTCAACGTTCATGAGTAAATACCAAGAAAATAAACGGCAAAAATCACCAGTACACTACGCTAATGTGGATCAAATAAATCGCTTCATTAGGCGTTTTATTGCCGGACATTCTTGAAGCTCCAGACGTTCCCAGTAAAAGCACCTGCGTTAACGGCATCCCCCAAAAACAATAAGGTGCCAAAGCAATCCATCGTCATAAAACGGCGACCGCGAAAGGTTGCAAAGCTCGCCTGCAGGAGCATACTTGTTTAATCCCATCCATAAAAATAGCGAAAAATAACAGGCCCAGCTCTAGACTTGACGTTATCTCGACTCGTAAGCAGCTTTCCTTCCTAGCCGCGCTATAAAACGCGAAGGCAAAAAAGCCGGGGATGGCCCCAAAAATGCGCCGTCGTCGTCCTGCATCAACCGGCCTGCTCTTACGACCTCAACTACGTTCATAAGCTTTTCTCCTCCCAGGCTGTGTCTAATTATAGTCATAGCCCTTCAACAATTCAGTATTCACCTGCGTATTAATCTGTCGTAAACAAATTAGGCGCGCATTCGAAAAGGGATGCGCCGACTGATGACGATGGGAAATTCCTTTTCTGTTAATGAAGGCGAGGGCGAACCGATAAAACAGAACCGCGCCCCTTTACTTGGCTCGGATTATTGCGCGGAGGTAGATTTTTGGTAGCAAGTGCAATGTACCCTTTGCCTTTGACCTGCGTTCAAGGAAACGATTTTCATGGGTAATGTTGGAAGTCGTTTTGAAACTGTTAAAACTTTTGTGTATAGATTATAGCTGCTAGTAAGCAGACGTCCACCCCCTGGGTGGTGCCTTTTATTGTTGCTTGGCTTGGTGCCTCCTACCTGCTTCCGAAGTGTACTTGAGAATGAACTGGCGTTGGTTTTAGACTGTGTGCTGCTTGCGAGCACGCATTAATTGACTTTTGACTTTGGATTTAAAAGGACTCTCGCCTTGGAGAAAAAACCGATGCCGGTTTATCGGCATTAGTAGATTCCTCACATTTGATATAAGGAATCGGAAAATATATATTTTAAATAAGAATTGTTATTAATATTTTTTGATAAATTCATTTTCTTTTATTGAATATAAAAAATATCTTGTAACAATCCTTTCGGACTTATAGCTTATCCAAATTTAATGTACCGATTATAAAAAGAAAAACATCAAAGGAGATTCATTTTCAAAATTATTTTTATTTATAAAAATTGATTGAAAATATAAACAAGTAAGTTTCAAAACCTAATAAAAACAAAAAATATAAAAAGTTATAAAATAAGAAAATGGTCAATGGTTAATGTTGAAAAACAGATAAAAAAATTTTTTAATAAAAGATAAAAGAAATGTTAGTTTATTGACTAAGGTTACAATATTTCATTTAGATTAAAAACATTGTTTTTTTTTCTTACAACATTAACTCATGTAAAAGTTCTTTTTTGTAAAGTACAGCTATTTTTTAAGTTTTTGTACTTCTATTTATCCAATTTAAATATTTTAACTCAAAAATTAGAAAATTAGATATTTGAAAATTGAAAATTCACTTTGAAACATAAAAAAGTGCTTTGTAGAGCATTACATGTATATACATGCATACGCATGCGCGCGCACACACATACACTCGCACGCATATCTATAGACATTTTCAAAACTCTAACATTTAAACATACAACACCTAATCATATTTTACAGTAACATTTTCAAAATATAAAATTTTGTTCTTAGTAAGTTTACTCTAGCAGGAAGCAATATTTCAAATATAAATATCGAGGCGCACAAAAAAATCAATACTTTTTTCGTGTGTTCTTAAGAAAATCTAGAGGTACGGCTAATTAACGTTTACTTCTAATCATCAAAAGATACATTTACACAATTAGTTTATATAGAATAAAATCTAAGAGTAATTGAGTCTTCAATGTTATAATTTCAAACATATATAGATCGTTCAAAAAAGACGACTTGTGAAAATTGACTTGGCTCACTCTTTTACTGAGCCTTCCATATCTACGTATTGGTTATTGATTTAAAGAACATTAAAATTCAGAATTTACAGTTTTATTGATTTTGGAACAAATGATAAATTTATTTTGAGAAAGTACTTTTAGTAAAACTAAGTCTTTCGAGAAAACAGTTCTTAAAACAAGTTTTTACAATAACTTTTATTATAATTTCTGTTACACAATAGTCTATCATATTATTCAAATTGATTTAAAATAGTTTTCAATTTTTCTAATTATAATTTTGCTACTTCTAACAGTTTTTAAAAATTATTTTAAATTAAATATCGTCACAAACTTATCAGAGTAATATTTATGGAAATTATTACTCAAGTAGACTTCGCAATAATGAATGTAATACAGATTTGTAAAACCTTTTATTTATTTATACTCTGCAATGCTGTTTATGCCAACCAACTATCCATTTTAGTTGAAAATTTGACAAAATTTTCAAAACATGAAATTATGTTTATTATAAACTCGAGAAAATCTTTTTCTGTTACTTACCTTCAAATTATCAAAGAAATAACTAAAAATTTTCCAACAAAAATTTTATACAAAGATGACTATGTATCAACACAAGCTAATCAAATTTTTGGAAATACAAATAATTTTTTAATTCAAAGTTATCAACAGGATGTTTTAAAAGTTATTTTTATCGATAAGAATTCAGAAAAAACTGTTATTAACGAATTATTAAGCAATATAGTTTTTTTATGCAATTACGCTGATCAAAATACGAAATCAAAATTAATGATTATTGTATCAAATATATTGAGTAAGATAAATATCTTAAAAATGTTTGACTTTGCTTGGCAATATAAATATTTATACATTGATATAATTGAAATTCATCAACATAAAATAAATAATGGAACTAATAACTTGTTTTTTTCTGAAATATTGATGTTAATGAAACACCAGTATAATCCTTTTTCTAATAACTATAAAAAATCAATATTTTCAAAGGATAATAAATTATTTTCTGATAAATTAAAAAATTTCTATGGTTTTACTTTACAAACAGGATTTACAGATGATGTAATGTATTGCTCCGTACTAGAATATGATAATTTTACCAACATTTGGGATGTTATGTATGGTTCAGATGTTCAAGTAATCAAAACTTTAGAAAAATTCTTGAATTTTACAGTAAACGTTAAAACTGCTATATCAGATGATTTTGGTTTGGAAGCACTAAATGTTACTGTAATTGATGAAAATAATGACGACCATAATGCTTTTTTTAAAACCATTGACTTTTGTATAAATGCATATTATATTACTGCACAAGATACTCTAATGTCTAAATATGAATTACAAACAGGTGCACTTCTATATTCTTCTTTGGATTACGTAATAGTAAAGCAGTTTGGAACTTATACAATAAACATATCATTTAACAGTACAATTGTAATAAGTATATTTACAATAATAATACTTATTATTTGCTTGAGTTTATTAGTTAATTTTAAAAAACAAGTTTGGACTTTTTATAATATTTTTAATATTTTTCTTGGTATACCAGTTAAAACTTCATCACGAAAAAGCTCTGAAAGAATTTTATTCTTAATTTTGATTTTTATAATTTTTACAGTTATAACAAACATGTTAGAAAAATTATTAGAGATTTATTTAAGAAGAAAAATTTATATGAATTTAATAACCTTGGAGGATTTAGTTGCATCTAAAATAATACCTTATGTGCCTAATGAAACAAAATATATTGGCCTTGCAAGCGATGACACAATTTTGAAATCTTTAATGTCTAATGTATATGTTATGTATACTGACACAGAAAAAGAGCAATGCTTAGCTCATTTGCTTCAAGATGATACAAATGTGATAGGCTGTAGCATTGATGCACTAATTGGACGTTTTCTAGCTAATAGTTTTAAAGATACTGGAAATAACAAGTGGATTATAAGTTTCATTAAAGAGCCAGTACTTGATATTTGGACTTCTATGAGATATTCTAAAACATCTCCGTACGTAAACCGTTTTGATGCCGTTTTACGCCGTTTATTTGAATCAGGACTTTTACAATATTGGGAACATAAATATTTAAGAATTTATGTTTTTCAAAAAAAGGATATTTTCAGACTGAATGAATTCAATCTGTCAGCGTATCATTTAAAACATGATTTTATTGAAGATACATTTGAATCGCCAATTTTCATTTATTTAATTGGATCATTAATTTCAATTTTAACATTTATACTTGAAACGAAGCGCTTATGGTTAAAAATAACTTATAGAAAAATAAAAAATTTACTATGTTTTAACTAAACTTAATATACATTGCTTTCCGGTAAGAATATATAGTGGATACAGCTATAATTTCATTTATTTCTATAAATTACTCAAATTACTATGTACTTATAAGTAGATGTATGCACATATAGTTAATAAATTTCTTATGAAAATTTATATACTCTGTTCTAAATTAATAACTTAAAAAATTAATTAAATTTTTTATAATTTACAAAAATAAAAAATCCACTATAAACAAAAACTCATCCATGTATAATTGAATATTTTTTGTTTGAAAAGGTTTCTTCTAGAAATTTTTATGTATTATTCCTATATTAACGGCAAAGGTTTTGGTATGCAGAAAATAAATTTTGCTTTCATGATTTGATTTTACACGTCCAAGAAAAATATACATTATTTTAAGATTTTCTCATCAAAAGATGGTAATAAAAAAATATTAAAATTTGAAAATCCGGAACAATTTTTCTAATTTATACATAACTAAATTTTGAACGGATTGCCATTTACACTCGGAGAATTCATAACCGTTATTTATTTATACCTATATATAATATACTATTAATTAATGTAATAATCTGCAACAAACAAACTATTATCAAAAGTCAATTCAGTGTCAACTTTTTGTCAAAGGACAAGCATTTCGAACGCACAACATAAATTCAGCATTTAAGTTGATTTACAATGCACATTGAAGAGGGGCGAAATATCGAGCACTCGACGAACTTAACGCCTCTATAATGATTTTCCCGACTACCTCGTCCGAGAGAACAAACGTTACGACCGGTTGCGGCTGTCCCTCGTTCGACCGGCACGACCTATACCGTCATTAAGCGATAATCACCTAATTGTTCCGGAGGTACCGATTTTTTGCAACGCCCTCTCGTCCCACTACCGTCTAAATCCCTTGAAAAATTGCGCATTTTCCGCTGTCGCCTTATGTGCAAACAGACCGTCATCCCTCTATTTACAGGATTGCATAAGAATTGGGGACTTTAGTCTCGTCACTTGATGGGACTGAACTACGGGATGAAAAAAAAAGAGTAGAAAGACCGAGATTGAGATAAGACTGGCAGGATAGAGTTTTTCACTGTATGCGCGTCATAAAAATCTTACGGAGTGAGCGCATTAACGAATATAGTGGCCGTCTGTGTATCATAAAACATGGCGCCATTGTGATATTTGGGATGCTTGAGAAGGTGTCTGCATGCACGTGGGAATGCGAAGGTATGTTGCAAAATCCGAATTTTCCGCATGTCTGGAGGATTAAATATGTTTCTAGGCCTTTGAATTACCTATAGGATTACGCTTGTTGTTCAATGCAATCGTCGCAACGTATCGGGAAATAGCATTTAATGACTATGGACAATATAATGGCGATTAATTCTTGTCATTGTCTTAACTATTGATTGTTGTTAGTAGCTCACTTCTGGGAAATAAAGTTATAAAGTTATTAATTTCATAGAAAATTATGTATTTGTAAATAAATATGTATTAGATGAATGATTGAAATACATTTTATTGTTTTGTAAAACGAAATTTTCAAGGTCTAATTAAAAATTTGATTATAAGGAAAATATTTCTATGCAATATGTTTATTATATTTTATTTATTAATGTTTTGTTTGCAACTTTAAATGCACTTATTTCGCTTCATGTCTATAAATGCGGTTTTAAGTTTTAGGTGAAGGCGATCTGAGCATAGAGCGATCATATGAGTGCACCAATTTTGCGACTGTATGATAGGTATTAATTTTGATTATTTTAAAAAATCGCAAAATTCGATTTTTTAAAAACATTATCATTTATAATTTTTCAATCTATAAAATATAATTTCCTGCGTATACCTATATATAAAATGAAAATTATATTAATCACGCATAAAAAAATAAATTTTTCAAAATTCCTTAAAATGTTTTATGCAGACATAAACTCTCGCGAAAAAAGGCGATCTACCGCAGTATAAAAAAGGAAACAATCGAACGTGAAATCGACCCCTTCACTTCCCACCCCCTCTCAACGCAGAAAATTAGCGAGGGCGGAAAACGTCAGTGCACTTCGTGATTCCCTCCGCTCTCTAAGCGATCCTGTACACAGCAGCCTACATCTCGCATTAACGCGCGCCGCGCTTCTCTCTGATGGGAGAATTCACACGAAGAGCAGAGAGAAAGCACAGGGCGATCCTCTCCTCCGCTAATCAAATCATTCGCCCTACGCACAAAAGCCCACTCTCTCTCTCTCACTCCCTCCAGCCTGGAGGCGCGCACACACACGTACAAGTACAATGGGAGGCGGTGACGATATCTCTCCCCTTGCTAGCAGCGCGACATTTCGCTGCCCGAGTGAGAGAGTGAGAGAGAGAGAGAGAACGCGTCAATGGGCAACCCCCCGTCGAGAATTCCATTATCGTCCCACGATTTATACTCGGCGGGCCGGCGCTGCTCTCACTCTGCCGAGCTGCGAGCGCGCCAGCCATTTTTCGCCGCCTCGATTCTTCTTCTTCTTTTTGACAAACGTGACGAAATTTGATCTTCGTTTTTTGCGCTCTTTTCGTTATTAATGTTCGCAAGCCGGAGCGAGACTGGCGTGGGTGGTAGGAAAATGTTTGTGTGCTTGAAACTCCTTCTCGTAAGTGATCAACTTGTCTCGGCCTGGAAATCGATGAAAATTGCTTGCGCCACTTTTTTTGGCTGGAAGTTTGAAATTTTTATTTATTTTGCGTGCTGAATGATCTTTTGTTGATTGGAAATTAAACGTTATATCTTGTTTTATATTTCTATTATTTAGGTTGTAATAAATTTTTTTATCATAAATATTTGTGTTAAGTTTTGGATTATTATTTATTATAATAACATTTTTTATCAATTTCCAGCTGTATTGACAAGAAGGTGGAAATTTATTTTTTACAGATAAAAGTCACTCCCATTTTGAGTAAAACAGAATAAATTTTCACAACTTTTCATTAATAAATGGCATACGATTATTAGAGTGATTTAAATTTTGTTTAAGTTATCTTACTTGTCTGTAAATATATTGTTTATATTAAATGATTAAGTTTGTTAAACTTACATGAAACTCAAGTAAAATTATGATAAATTGAAAATCAAAGTAATATAATAAAATAGATTTTAAAAAATTTGAAAAAAACTGCAACAATTGCAGATTGTGAAAAGGAAAAATAACACTCATGAAAATGAAAAGTTTAATATAAAAAAATGTTTAGTAAATAAATTCTATATTACAATTTTAGTAATTTATATTTTTTGTATTATGTATAACATTATTTCGTTATTATATTATATTCTATAGAAGATATCTTTACTAGATACTTACAGTTTTTTACTATAATTTCTATAATGTAATACGAATTTTATGAATGAAAAAAAATATTTTGATTTTTATCTGTTTTTTGTAACGTTTTATGTAAAATAAATGTTAATATGTTCTAAAAAGAAAGAGAAAACTACACTTATTCTATGTAAAAAACCACTTATTCGAAATGCAGATGCGTGCATTTGCTGAAAAAATAATGGATATATGTTAAGACTTATTGTATTGCCCTGAGGTACTGATGTATGTATATCCTGCGGGAGGCTGCAGGTTGTAAAGTACTCAAACTTATAAAAAACATTTTATAAGAATATTAAATAGATTAGAAAATCTAAATATTAATCACACGGGAAAATCATTTAAATTCCACCAAATATATTAAGATTTTTTCTTGTGCTAATAGAGTCAAATTACCGTTAAAAAAATTTTATTTGTATATTTTGCTATTATTTACTGCAAGCAGTACTACATCCAAGCAGGCTATAACCCCCTTTACCTGAAAACTTATAAAAATAATTTTACACCCTCAGCCGCATCGGCGATTACATCACCAACCTAGACTTCTCGACCCTAACGACATAACGCACTTGACCAGCTCATCAGCGCACGCGAGCCGCGCGCTGCAGCGACAGGTGTGATAGCTCTCGCGTTTACGATAAAACGATAGCGTACGCGAGCCGCAGTAATAACAGCGCGCGTTATGCCCCCGTATATAGACTCCGGCAACGAGCGCAAAAGAGACAGAACGAGCGGGAGAAAGATCAGGGGTCGCGACTCTCTAACGTAACCACGCCTCCAAAGCGGCCGGCCAACCCCGCCTCGACGACTCCCCCGCATGCGTGTTGCCTCTTTGGCCGTGCGGCTGACGGCGCGCGCTGACTAGCTGGCTGCTGCTGCTGCTCTCTGCTCCCTGCTTTCTCTCTCTCGTTCTCTCTCGCACTATCTGGGCGCATGAGGGCTTAACGGGCGGCGGAGGGATCCTTTTTATTCTCGATGCTCGAGCTGCGGTTGCACGTGCGGCTCGAGCTAGTAATTTCGTGTTTGTTCGAATTAATTTTATGCTCACTTAGTAGCATGTGCTTGATGATATTTTCTGTTTGGTTTGGAGGTATATACAGCGTTGGTTATTGGTTTGATGTTAATAGAATTCACGTAGATTTAGGTGGGTTTGATCATGCAATGATTTTATGCAGATTTTTTGAATTGTAAAAAATATTCGTTAGAAATTTACATGTAATTTTTAAGCAAGTCTGTTAGTACAATTTTTGCAAAAATAATTCGGAACTGTAGCTTGTGAAGGATTAGATTACTGTATAAATCAAGTAATATTTTGAGATCGAAATTCTTCATCTTACGTTTGAACATATTAACAAAATGTGATGACAATTAGACATGCATACAAATTTTCTTTAAATTACGCAAAGTAATATGATATATTTTCTTTTGTATATTTTTTCCAACCCTCACCTAAGTTCAGTCAATGTTATTAGCACGGATAAAGTATATTCTTCGTAAAAAACGAATCTATATAGTTGAATACTTTTTAAGAAGCATAATAAACGGTTACTAAAGTAATATTTTTTTTAATTTTTAAAAAGTAATAAAAATATATAAAATATCCTTTATTTAAAACGCTATTATTTTTGAGCGGAGTATCGTAGAACAATTTTGTAAAAAGTATTGAAAAGATTCCAAGACCTTATAATAATCTATATACACAGTATATTTTTATTACATTACGAAGAAGTTATGAAAATTTTATATATGTGTTTTTAATATGGTAAAAGTTATAAAGTGTCGGTAGCGATTTGTTTCCGTGTCTATATAGTATACACAATTTTATACAAATCTATAAATGAGATTTCTTTGCTAATTTCATGAAGTTCAAAAAAAAAGTTTTGAAATTAATTATTTTGCTATTAATTACTACAACTATTTATATTACACACTGCAAAAATTATTTCTTTAGATTGGACGATTCAAATAAAACTCTTTTGCACATATTTTATAGATAGTAAAATATTTTGTATATATCAATATATTTCTGAAGTTTCATCTTTTATTGAAATTTTATGCTGAAAAACATATTTACCTTATTTCACTACATTGAATTAAAAAATTATTATCTTGGTTTATTCATTACTGAAATATTTAGTTCTAAACAAAAAAGTGGATTTTATTTTATTTGTCAAGTGTTTCATATTTGCTTCCGACAAGTTTTGTAAGGTAAATAGGCATATATTTTCTAACATTCGTATTTCAAATGTTGATAACCTTTAAACATCATGCCTGGCATAGCAAAAAAGCATGTTGCTCTCAGGCATGAGAATTAAAATAAATATCCAGCTTGGGTGCAATGTCGACTTGTGAACTTTAGACAAGACAAGTATGTTTTTGACGCTGAATAGTTCTTTCCATGTAGCGGTGCCCACAATAAAGCGCACTGAATTTCTTTATGGTTATCAAAAATTATTAATAAAAAAGAAAAAGAATCTAGTGTGTCCATGCTGAAATAACTTTTAAAATTAATATAAAAAATAAAAGAATAAAGTCAATGCAACGATAAAAAACTTCCCTTCTCAAGCAACCTGAATCGCGGTTAACTTACAAATAAATAGTTTACTCGCACGATCAACCAAGTCATCTCCCATCCTCACCCACTGCCTTACCGTCTCCTCCCAACTCCAACTTTCCAAAAACCCCGATTAATTAACAAAGCATCTGAGTCACCTAAGTATACACCGCTCCGCTTATACATCCCCGCAAAACTTGCGAAGCAACCTTTGAATTTCGGTCATTAAGCTCAAAGCGTACTTATATTCCGTGGGAACACGTGCTCCTCTCCTCTCCGAACTCTACGCGCCTATATCGGACGCTCATCACGTCAGATGGCTATCATTAGTCAACGAGCGCAATGACTGAGCAGGCGATCTCTAGCGTACCTGTTTCTGCGCACGGACTTACATATACCGTAGGGCGCGCATCGCAGGGGGGCCGCCCAGCATAAGCCATATCCACCCCCGCACGCGTGCACGCACCGAGTGCATCATTCGCGTGTATTATTAAGGGGATGTAATATCAAGCCGCGCGCGCGCGCTTTGTCTCCCGCTTTTCCGAGGAGCGGGAAAATATTTAGCGATGCGCGACCGGCCTTTTTTTTTGCTTTAACGATATATCGATTTATCGACGGGAATTGTGCTGTTTTTTCTGGAGAAATATGCGTTTGGTTGGGTTTGATGAGTTGCTGCTTTTTCTCGTTATTTGATACTTAGGAAGTCTTTGGAGGGATTGTTGGGGCGGTTAGGTTGCTTTTAAGATTTTTTACTCGTTATTGGCCGATGCGGTTGTATGTTTTAAGACGTTTTAGTAAGATCACTATTTAATTATTTATTAATGATGAGCGTTAATATTCATGATTGATAGATTAGTGTTCTAAGAAGGATATTACGATACGCTTGAACATGTGATGCGCTCGGTGAATATAATAAATGATAAATTTATACTGAAAATCGAAAATTCAATACCAATTTTTGTTTATTAATATTTATTTATTTCATTGGATTTTTATAATATATTTGTAAGATAATAAGCTTAACATCTTCAAATAATAACTTAAAAAAAGAATATTTTATAACCCACCACCGTCAGGTAATCCATCTAACCAGCCAGCAAAAATTTTCCTAGCCTCACGAAGGTGTCAACACTTTCTCCCTCTCAAAGCCCTAGAAACGCAAGCAGCTCGAGTGCTCAGCTACTACAGATACGAAAAATCCAAAATCAGGCCGAACAATGGCACGGCGGGCGCTCGGCGATATAAATATTTGTTACACTTCTCGCTTGCGCTCACGGGGGGATGAAAATAATGCCTCTGCGCTCACGGGGGCCCCACTCGAAGCGCCAATGGAGGGAGGAAAGCGGAGAGCACGACGCGGGCGCTTCAGAGAGCGAGGAGCTCGAGTGCCGAGGAGAAGAAAAAACCGAGCGCGATGACGTTGGCCCGCATGTCTCCTCGGCTTTTGTAACTTGTGGGAAAAATTCCCTTGCTCTGCCCTCGTGAAGAGGAGCTCTTGCGCGTCTACCTTTTTGTCTTCTTCCTTTTTGCGATCGACGCGCGAGCTGCTCCGCATTTTTCTCGGGCTCGAGATGGGGCTGGAGGTATGGATAAGCGCTTTTATTAAATTACGAGCTGGAGGGACGTTTGCTGATCTGGAGGATTGAGAACGCGTGCTGGGTGACAGGCGTTTTTTTGAATTTTTTATTGTGATTGTGATTGGAGGTGGAGTGATGGGATGCATCGCTTTGATTATACGTAATTGAAAAGTTTTAGACAAAAAATTAATAAATAAATTACTTAAAACACGAATCATTAAAGTAAAAGGTAGAAAATAAGAATTTTTGAAATTTAGACTGTGAATGACTGTGCTGAATTTCAATTTGTATTTTATTAAAAATTAATTACACAAAGCTACTTTTGTTTATTACAAATAAATATGCACAATTTTTGGCTACATAGTCCATAAAAAAGATGTGCGTTTTCAACTTTTTGAATTTGCATGTAAAGTTGAGCTGTAAACATTTTATATTTAATTTTACGTACGAGATGAAAAAAAACAAATTTAATTTTTAAGAATTTCCTATAAAGGTTGAACATTTTTTTATATACCAGTGTCTTAGTTAAAATATTCTTACGATTGCAATCACCATATCATATATTTATGCACGGATAATTATTATACCTTTTATTAAAAAAAAAATCTTTTCATCATCAGTTTACTCCGTGCGATCGATAAAAACATAATTTATAATTTTGACGCGCCTAAATGTCGTCTTTTTATCTGAAAAAAATTGAAAACGCAACTCAAAAAATGTAGGAGAGCCGATGCCAGTAGAAGCCGAATTATTAAGACGTTATAGAAGGTGGCTCCCTTTTGTAAATTTAGAACGGTAATGGCGCGAATCCTGTCGTGCCTAGGTGACAAGGACAAATCACTTAGCGGGCGATCATTGTGTCGTTGTCGTATAGCGCCTGGCACTCAACTTGCTGAACTGACAAATCATCTTCCATTAGTGCAAACACCCCCGCGCTGCCGCGCTGTTCCTTGAAATTTTCAAGAAAAAATTATGAGCTGACAGCTGTTTTTCTTTTTTTTTATTGTTAAGGAAAAAAATCTAGCCGTGATTTTTTACGACAAGGAAGCTTGCCTAAAAACGGCAGTTTTTGATATTTTATTTTTATATTGAAATTGAATTTTGATCGTAGTTTTACAGTAATCGTAATTTATCTAAACAAATATGTATTTTTTTCTTATTTATAATACATTATTACAGTTTATTCAAATAAAGTAATTATAATATCATATTCTAAAAATAGACTTAATTGTTTGTATTTTCAAAATCCTTATAAACCAATATTAACGTCCTTCTCAACGGATCGTTTTCTTAGCTCCAGGAAGCACTAAAATAATAATCTACTTCATCCGTCAATCTCTCTCCCAGATCACTCGATAATTTTCCTCGCGAGAAGAGAGAAGAAAGAGAAAGACCAACAGCTCCTCTCAAAGAACTGACAAATCAGAATAAACGGATCAGGCCGGACAGTTTACCCAGCAATGTCTATCCTATCCCAGCTCGACATCGGAATCACAAGCGACTACCAAGCGATGACATTTTACAGTCCGTTCTTTTTTCCTTATGTCGCCGGGCACAACTTCGCGGTAAACTCCATGAATGGGCAATCGCTTTTGTAAACGAAGGACAGAGGGAGGAAGGGACGAAGGGGGGGCAGGAGCATTAAATGTTTTATCGAGGATCTGCGTTGGCTGAATGCCTTCGCGCTGGGCTTTGTCCTTAGGGAGAGGAGGCGTGTTACAAGCCGAATCGTCGTGCGAGCCTTGTGGGACACGAGACGATGAGAGAGGAGTGACGAGAGAGCCGGGGAAGGTGGAGAAAGAGAGGAGTGCGTTTATGCGGGGGAGGATGAGGGGTTTATAATGGTTGGAGACTGTTGGGTAAACGAAGGTCAGCCGAGGAAGCACGCGCTGACTAAGATTGGGTCTTTGTTGGGAATATTTGTTTTTGATTCTGATGATGAGGATGTTTGGAAGGGTACGGTTGGATTTGTGATTTGGAAAATTAGGACCGTTTGTGAGAATAATAGAATTAGGCGATATTAAATGGAATCGATGAATAAAGGTTAAAGATGAGTATGACGTGGATGTTTATCGATAGATTTTACTGAGAATAAAGGTTTCCTTTTTTAGAACTTGAAAGAGGTTTTCAATAGTGTGGCCGAAACGTCGTTATTTATGTTTAAATAAACACCGTAAACATTATTGGCCAGAGTTTTCATTATTTAAATGAAATTAATTGCTGTTTATTAGGCTTTTTTTATAAATACTATGTTAGAAAGCCAAGCCGTTAAAGAAAAACGAAAAAACTTATTCCATAAACGCTAGCTAAAGCACAATATAGCCATAGCAAAAAGCGGGAGCAGGAATCAAAGAGATTCACTTATGTAGATAAAGTAGCCGCACGATAATAAAGAAATTAAAAGGAGAGAGGGAGAGAGGGAGTTGAAGGGGGGAGATAGAAAAGAGAACATCGCCACACGTATAAACAGAGCGAAGAGGGTATATACATAACGTGCACGTAACACAGGTGGCCTGTCTTCGTACCTTCACGCACCACTAATTTCTTTCTCATTATCCGCACGAGGCCACTAAAACTCCCCCGCCCCCGCTTCTACCTCGTTTACCTCTCTATTATTCTTCTCCTCCTCAGGCTCTGTCCCGTACACTGCTTATGCGTCTCGCCGTATATACACATTTGTTCTCTCGCATTCTGTTTTTGTCTATACGCTGGTGTATAGTATAGCTATACGTGTGTGTATGTGCTCTTTCCCTCCCGCAGCAGTCGTAAAAGTACCCATGTGCTCTCGTTGTTTCGTTGAATAATACCTGCTTCGTGCGCACGGCAAGTCCGAAGAAGCAGAAAGCGCATGGAGTGAGCAAAGTCCTGATGGGTCGATCTCGCGCGCTCTCTGTGATTCTTGAATGTATTTTGTAGGGACGGTTGGGAGTATAAGTGAGGTTAATAAAGAGGACGATTCAAAAGGAGCTGATTTTTTTTGGTTGTTTATGTGTCCGATGGTATCGTCGTATGTATAAAGAGAGTATAATGTTAAGAGGTTATTAATATTATTTATAAACAATGCGGATTTTCTATTATAAAGGATAATTCGGGTTGATTAATGGATATTGCGTTTTATGCGGGATTATAGAAAGGTTTGATGATTTACTTTTATAAAAAGAATATTTTCATTTAGTTAAAGATAACTCAATACGTTAAATAATTTTTGATTTTTTTTCTCAAATTAAGTCACAAATATTAGTAATTTTCATAAGATTGACAATATTAACATAAAAAGATGATAAAAATTATAATTTTGAAACTTATAAAAAGTGAAAATTAACTCCTCATCAATAATAAAAATGAAGCCTTTATATAAAGATGTTAGCATTATAAACAGTTGATAAATTAAAATTTTTCCCTATAGCTTACGTCCTCTTTTTGGTATTACTTCAATGTAGCCTATTTAAACTTTTTTTTTTTAATAAAACAAAAACGCAAAACGCATTGTTTCATTTCCAAATCGATCTTTAACAATAAAAATTCTTACACTAATTAAATTATACAAAACTAAATTATAAATAAAATCTGGACTCAATTCACAAGACCAAAAAAGAAAATATCAATACACTTTTTATCCACGACCATATTTCAACAATCAATCTAATAGTCAAGTTTCCCGCTCTCCCCATCCAGCTAAAATCAAACGCTTTACAGAACAATAATCCAAATAATACTGTCAATCAAACGCATCCCTCGACCACCACCACCACTACGACCCCAGCGTGAAAAGAAAACAGACCGCGCTCTCGAAAGCATCCGATACTCCGCGCGCACAGCGCAACATCAACACGCGATCGCAGCTACGAGCGCGTCGAGCCAAAAAATCTCGGCATGCAAAGTCACGTGCTGCCCTCGAGGGAGGCTCATAAACACGCGCAGGGGGCGCTTCTTTGCCCGTCTACTCCATCGGTTCCAGGGTAACGCGCTCCCGTTTTTAAACGGTCCATTATTCGAGAACGATTGTCGCGCGCAAGCTCGGATTAGTATTTCAATTATTTGCACAATGAGCGAGAGAGAGAGAGAGAGAGAGAGAGAGAGCGAGGCTTCGAGTACCGGCGCGTGGCGCTGTTTACACGCAGTCGCGAAGTGCATAGCGGCGGTAATCCGACCAAGTGCCGCGGCGGCGACCTTATCCTTGTCTTACCGGCCGGAGCACGTCGACGGGAGCCCGTGAGAACGAGTAAATTGATTTTAAACCCTTTGTCTTTTGGGGAAGCCAACCCCACTCGGTGAAATTCACCACCCCTTTGCCGTCGGCGCCACTTTTGCCGAGGGGGGTGGAGAGCGCGGGCGGTACTTGCGGATTTCTGGACGATTGCTTTTAATGGATTGTTACGCTCTTATTGAAAAATTATAAGCTTGAGTCTTTTCGGTGGTATAGCGTTTTCACAAATAATAATGGATTTTTTTGGTAAATGTAAACAATACTGATTTATTGATCGATCGGAAATTTATATTTCATAGTAATACAATCAATATAAAGTGCATAAATTGGACTTTTTCTGTCCAAGGGGAGGATTTAATAGAATAAACTTTTTACTAGATATAATTAGGGTGAAGTCATTTTTAAAAGGCAGTAAAAACTCTTATTTTTTACAGTTAAATTTTAGGTAATCTTTTCTACAAAAAAATTACCATAAGATAAAGAGCATCTACTTTGTTTGAAGTTCTGTTACTATAGTCATCTAAATTATAAACATTTGAATTGTTAAAAATCTTGGCTTACAAAAAGATTAAAGTTTCTTGAGTATTAATCTAATTACCGGTCACTTTTACTTATCAGAAGTAAATTTTACTCAATACAAAATGTTCTATCTACGATGACTCTTTTCGATACTTGAAAAAGTTTTAAAATATGTGTAATAAGTACTCAATTTTTTATCTTTTTACAGTTTTTGTAAAAAGTTTTTTTTTTAATTTCGACAATCTCAGAAAGTCGATTTTTTATAGAAGATATTATTTACAAGAAATGTTGCATTTTATATGACGTGATATTATATATTTATCATAATTATATAATTTTTAAAAAGTTTTTTATATGTTATTACATCTTTTGTAAAAACAATCTTATTCTATATAACAAAAAGTAAATTAATAAAAAAGTTCTTTTTCTAAGCATTATTCTGAAAAAATATTTTCATGTATTTTTGAATTAATGCAATACTTGTTTAAATAATATTTTCTTTCAAAAACAACTCGAATTCTGCAGATAATTTAAATAAAAAAAGACTTTTTTTAATACAATTACGTAGGTAGGTATACAACATTAAACTTTTTTTTTCAATTTTGTAATGGTAATTTTAAAAGATCTTGGATTGAACCTTCATATTCTTTTTGCACAATATTAATATAAAACCTTTATTCTTAAACCTGTACTAATTTAAAAACAAAAAAAAATTTATTTTTATATTTATATTTTCTATTATAAAGAAGCTTTAAAATAAAAAATTTAGTACTTGCACATTTCATTAAGAAAAATATTCCAAATAAAAATAATTATAATTTTTGTAAAACAAGTAATTTAATTGGTTTAAACAAAATTACTCTTTTTCTCTGTTGCCATCTACAGGTGAAAGTCAAAAGTAATCTAATCTTTCAGACTGCATTCATTGTTGGTAATGCAGTTTCAATGCAGTATAATAAACCTACTTTATCGACAGGTATTCAAACAGCTAATATTATAATTATTTACAAAAATTAAAATGTAGAACAAATTATTAAAGTAATCAATATTAATTACTATTATTTTAGAATCTTTATGTAAAAACCTCAAGTTTATGGGTATATTTTATACCGATTCTACATTTTAAAGATCGTGATACATATTTACATACATAGTACTTAGATAGTTCAGAATCCGAGAATGACTAATGTTAAAATTTCAGAAATATAGACGTTTATTCATTAAAAAAGTCTTTTTTTGTCACACAGGCACGATTTTCGCGCTTTTTACTATCTAAAATGAGAGCTAAAAATGCCCATTTTCAGACGTGAAGAATATGCACATAAATTTTTGCATCGATCGGAAAATTGGTATGTAAGATACATAATTTTATACATCGAAAATGATGCCTTTTTTATAGTTTTCTACACCTATTCCTTGGAATGTACAAAAAATACCATACCTTTGATCGTTTTGAAATTTTAACAGCAGAATGTATATGATAAGAACAACAATTTAAGTCCAACCCGATAGTTGTGCCACACTTCATTAAGCAGCTTCATCGTTTTTTAAATGCGTAATATTTTCATGTAAAATCCTCACGTACCTAAAAAACGATGAAACTGCTTAATGAAGTGTGGCACAACTATCAGATTGAACTTAAATTGTTGTTTTTATCATATACATTCTGCTATTAAAATTTCAAAACGATCAAAAATATGGTATTTTTTATACATTCCAAGGAACACGTGTAGGAAACTATTAAAAAAGCATCATTTTCGACGTATAAAATTATGTATATGAAATACCAATTTTCCGATTGATGCAAAAAGTTGTGTGCATATTCTACTCGATGAAATAAGTATTTTAAGTCCTTATTGAAGTGTGTGCTACTTCTGGAACCTGAATTATAGACTTTTAAATTATTTTAAAACCGTCTTCCCAAAAGTTAAAAATTCTAGAGATATTCCCAT
>UELX01001278.1:0-47255 GCA_900480035.1 Eupelmus urozonus | reverse complement strand
CCCATATCTGCAACGGTAACTGCAAAAACATCAAACAGCCATTCAAACATCCCTCGCCCTGCACCGACAATCGCCTACAAAAAGTAATCCCTCCCATAATCCCCCATAAAATTTCCCCACCCGCATCTAAAAACCCCGCAAAGAGAAAAAAAATTTTCAATAACGCGCTCCGAATCCGCAGCGCAGAAATCACCATTGTGCGGCTTCGCGCGGGCATAAAAGTTCGGCTAATCGTTGCCCTCGTTATCGAACAGTGCGCTAACGAGAGCCGGCTGTAAACATTATCGCCGAGCGGCCGGCCGTTATTGAGCTCTCGCGCGAACGAGCCGATTTTATCCCGAGCAAAAATGAAACGCGAAAGAGGAAGGGAGAGGGAGGGAAAGAAAAGAGCTGCATACGGCTATTTAGTCGCGATTCGGATGTGGATGTAGCGCGGAGTGTTTGAAGATTCATGGGTTTTGTTGTTGCAGGGGGGGAGATATGGATCGTTTCGATTTCCGGGTGATTTTTGTAAAGGCGGACCGATAGCTGGTGGGTTGGCCGAGCGCGATAACTGAATTATCGCGGCGGTGATTTATTTTTGAGAGGATTTAAATTATTACGCCTGGAACGGCGGAGGGATGAGCGCGTTGCGAATTGTTACTGATCCTCTCGTTTTTTCGCGAAAGATTAAACTTTGCAGTTTGGAATTTGTTGTATCGCTGTCAAGTCCGCCGCTATAAATATTTGAAAAACGACCGCGAAGGGATGAAACTTTTTGAAAATCCTATACTCCAGGGTGAATTTTCGCATTTCCAAAAGCACCGGACAATCGCATAAAGCTCGCTTCCCGGAAGATCAATGAAGCGGCGCTTCTTTCATCCTCTCCCTCTCCACAATCGTCGAGTCTCCTTTCACCAGCGCGCGGCGTTAACAAAACTCCATTACTCCCGTCCGTCGAAAAGTCCGCAACCGCCCAATCAAGCAGCCCGAAAAACGCCCAGCGAATTCCAAAAAGGAAGGAAAAAGTGTATATATATATATAGGAGCGAAATTTCCAGCTTGGCTACGGGAGCGTCAGCGCGATATCCTCGATTTGGCCGTCGTAAAAGCGAGGGAATATCCCGAGGGATGGAAGCCTGGGCGCGCGAGGAGGAGAAGCGAAAAGGCAGAGCAGCACGGCTCGCTGATTTACAGAGGAATCCGTTTAAAAGTGAGCGAGAGCGCTCGGGATATTCTCTCTCTCTTTCTCTCCCTCTCTTCTTCGCTGAGAGGCGAATCTCGGGCAAGCCTCGCACACAGATGTCCGCTTGCGCTTAACAGTCCTTTATTAAATTTGTATGGATCTATCTCTCTCGCTTTCTCGTGGGCTCCTTTGAGTCGTGAGAGAGCAAAAGAGAGAGAGAGAGAGAGAGAGAGAGAGAGAGTACACACAATCGTGAGGTGTCTGTGCAGTGCAGCAGGCTGAATCGAGGAGAGCTCCTTGAGAGCTGCGCCTTTTTATCGAAGCGATTTCTATTGTATGACGTGAAGAATGTACCGGCAGAGTTGGGCTCAGTTAATAGCTTCGACGCGCCTTATGGAGAGTGATTGACTTTTTTTTTCACTGAAAATATCTAGCGTTATTTCATGTTTATTCCGCTTTTGACGTACTCTGAAATATTTCGTAAATCTTTAAGTAATGGATACATCGAAAATTAATAGCGTGAATACAAAGCTTAGGAGTAACATGATGGTAAAAGGCTTCGAAAAGCTGGCAAGCTTATAAAATACCTTTAAAACATATACCATTACACGCTAGCTTAACAACAAAATAGTTTCAAAAATAAATAGAGCCCCGGCGTGAAATTTCAGACCGGATTATTACGAGCGAAACTATACCGCTCTTGATACGTGTAAAATAAACTTTCAGCCCCATCCCCGCCCTACAGCCCGGCCATAATCTTTTATCGCGATTTCCAATCTTCAACAATGTCTTATCAACTTGGCGAACAAAGTTAGCGTTACACTAATTATCCTTCGCCTATTGTAAAATATTCACGTCTGCGCGAAGTGTGCCGCCGCGAGAGCGCAACTCAAATTTTGATCTTAAACTTGTACAATAACGTTTACACGCAGTTCCCGACCGCACGATCGTGTGGAATTTGTCGAGCAAAATTGTAACAAAATTTCAAACTATATACTCGCGACGGAGTTTAGAGCCAAAAGTGCGCGTAACTTGGCGCGTTTCGATGGATTCGAGGCAAGAATCGTCGGAATTTTGGATTTTCCATTTTGATTTAATTGAAGTTTTCGGAACGAGCGGTTGTGTGCTTGGTTAAATATTTGCTAGCATGAAAAATATTAGGCCTTGGATGGGTGAGTAACGGCAATAAGCAAACACTCTATTATAGTTATTTCCGATATTTCTCATCGAACATGGATGCGCTTTTATTAGTTTCCGTTTATTCATTTCCCGCGCGCGCAAAACACTCGTTGAACCTCTATTTTTGCCGCGAACTTCTCCCCATAATTCTTGAAAAAAATCAGGGAGAAGGAAATAAAAATTAAACCAGAATTCCCGATCGCTTATCGGAAAACGATTTAACAATCAATACGACATCTCGACTTATTCCACTCGGCTTTCTCCCTCCTCTCCTCCATCTGCAACTTCCGTTTCTCGAAAAGCAGCGAAAATCCGAAAAACATTCCAAATCCGAAGATCGATCCCACCCTCGTGCCTTCAGCCCTAAATTGAAACTCTCTCTGGCTCCCGCATTTTTTCCAACCCATATCACTTCTCGTTGACGAGTACATTTTTGCTGAAACGATCTGAGGACGATTATTTATTTATTCATCTTTGACCTCTCGCTTTTTTCCTAGCCTCCCGTGGGTATACACGCAGATCCACCCTCGCGCGTGGGAGCAGACTTTTCAAGTCGGCGGGTTTCGCGAGTGATTTTTGGGATACTTCCTTGGAGTAATATCGACGACTGGAATATTAATAGTAAATCGATGCGCGACGTGTAGGTAGTAACGCGTCTTTTCGCGCGTCCCTTTGAATAATGCAGCGAAAGCTTTCACCGCGCTTTTAACGCTGGTCTGACGTGGGACCGCTGGGGGAAAGGAAGTTGGAGGGTTGACGGTGTAGGGTATTTTTTATGAGGGTTGTTTTGTTTGAGTTATTCTTTTCTTTCTTTTTTGTTGTTGCGAGGATTTGGTTTGTTAATAAGCTGTTTTTAATGTGAGTCTTGCGTTTCACCTGATGCTGGATATTATTAAATACCTCTACCACTTTTGGCTTGGGTAAAAGACTAAATCAAAAACTATGAAAATGAAAATAGCTAAGGCGAAAAAAATTTTTGAGAACAGTAGTTAACATAATAGTTAAATTTCAATATTTTTGGTAAAAAATATCTAAATTTTTTAAAACTTTTCAAGTATATGGATGAATAATTCTATATTTGGGCGGTACTCAGCAGGTCACCTACACAAGTACTTTCTGCTTTAAACAATGTTTAACATTAATTATCTGTTGTATTTAAAGTACAACGTTGTATTACCTAAGTAATTTTTGTTACTTTTACTATTATTTAATGTATGAAAGGTTGGGGGATTTGAAATTCTAGAAGTTTGTTCAGAAATTGCCAAAACTTATATCACAAGCTTACAATTAGTGCGTACAAAGTTTCCATCAAGTGTCGAGCTAATATCAGCTTTCCAATCTTTCAAACGTTAAAGAAACATTAAAGTAATGTGTATATAAGTGCTTAAATTTTAGATTTATTGTTTTATTTGAATTGCAAATGAAACTTCAGTGAAAATATTGAAAATGATGCTGATACAGTTTTAGTTGTTATACTGTAGTTTGATAGTCAAATATGAGCTTTATATATATATATAATTCATTCATTTACTTTTAATAAAATTATTAAAAATAAGTATAATTATCAAATGCATAAATCAACAAACATTAAAATGTTATAAACAAAAAATAAGTAAACATGATTTAATAATTTTCATATTTCCTTCTAACACTTTCAAGAACTTGTAAGTTTCTCTCTACATAATTTAAAAGTTGCAATGAGATCATCATGTTAGGCGGATATAGAATAGTAATTAAGTGACTAAATAATATAAACATATATCTATCGATTGCTTTATACTATTATTAAACAGACCAAAATAACGTTCCTCATAAAAAATTCTCTTAGAAAAGAATAACCTAAGACGACTCGTCACTATTTATAAAAATTTAATCCTCTCTATTTAACTCGCCACCCTCCAATTTGCTTAAAAAACACCACCAAAAAAACCACCTCGAAATTTCGCCAGCTTTCAAACACCCCGACAACGACAAGTTCACACTCATCCGAATCGCAGTGATTACCGGGCAAACAAAAAAGCGCTAAGTACTTTTCGCTTAGCCTCCCGGCTCACAATAGCCTCGACGGGCTTCGCTTCTTTGTCTCGTCGCTCCGTTTAATTGGATCGAATCCGACGAGCGCTGCACTACCCCAAGGTAAATTCGATTCGAACAAATAAGTAACTCGTCACAGAGCGAGAGGCGCACGCGAGTTATATTCGAATACGCGCGGAGGCCAAATATTTGTAAACGATGATCGAGTCTGACGATTACAGTGGATCCCGAGCCCGTACATACAGGGCGCATTGCTCGCAAATAGACGCAGCTGCCGGATCAACCGCGATGATTGCGAGAGTCCCCGTTGTTATTTACAAGTAGGGACAATTCGATTGTGTTTGCAGAATCAGCGGCGAGCTCGCGCTGTATGCGTCGCTGCGAAATTATTAATGGACCGAGCGGGCTTTTGTGTTTTTCTTTTTTTGTGCCAAAGAGACAATCGACCTGCACACTTGGTAATTGCGAGTGTATAGCACGCGAGCTTTGGATTGGTGATTATTTCAGTGTGAGTATGCGAGGTTTTAATTTTTTTTGCGAGTTTTTATATACTTTTGTGCAGAATATTAAATTTGAAAAATGAAGAGTAATGTTAAACTAATTAATTGAAAAATCAAACGAATTAAAACTGCTTATACGCGTTTACAATCGACGTGAAATACGGAGCTCGGGGCAGATCAATAACTGAAATTAGATTTGCAACAAAACCAAATTGCTCGGCCGGTCCGTGGATTTATGAATTTTGAGTAACGGCGAGCTCGGTAAATTATCCCGATAAATTTTAATGCGGGAATAAATATAGCCTTCCCTCTACCCGGCGCGCATTGATTTTTCGTACACACGCATCCGCGTCTTGGTAGCCCTGGAATAACGAATATCGCAATTCTACATAATGAGCAATGTAAAGTGATAACGAACACACGCGGCGAGCTACTCGTTCGAATAACATTCTGCGAACAATGAGCTTAACCGCGCTTGATTCAATAATTTATCGAGTCGCGTTTTATTAATAAGAACAATAACGGCGAATCCGTACGATTACTCGTGCGGCTCTCTACGTTTTTAAGGGATTTGATTCATTTGCGAAATCAATGTTGATTTGCGGCACTGACGCATACGAATTGCAAAAACAAACGAATTTCGGGAGTACAGTTCGTGAATTACGGGCATCTTTTAATTTTGCGTTCGCATTTGCCGGATTAAACGTTCGCATTTTCATTATGGGAGGGCTGGGCATTTGTAATTATGCAAATCTCGCTTACAATATTAATTCGCTTTGCGATTATGATGATAAAAATCTCTCTCGCGGAGCTCGTTTGATCTGGAAAACGTAAATTCGTAATTTTGTTGTCGCGCCGGCCTATCGATGGCCTTGTTCGAATTAAAAAAAAAGATTGTTTCTCTGCTCAATTTAAACGGACAAAAAAGCGTAATACAATCTCGTCGATGGCTCGTAAAATGGAAAGGAAAAAAAGAGAGAATAACGGATGTAGCGCGCGCACGCAATTGCAATTTAGTCTCATACGTATCGGCCGCGTCCATTAAAAGTAATCAATTTAAGGAAACCAAATATACAATCAAATATATAATTTTTCAATTAAATAACGCTCGATAATATTCAAAACCAATCCAACGCTCAATTTACACACCTCGTCGCTAGAATTCATTTTTCGGACCACCTTTCAAATTTCAAACGAGCCGAAAAATAAAATTAAAAAAAATCAATGCCTTTCTAAAGAAAAAACTCCACGTTCTTTCCCCAGCCTTGCGCTCAGCGCAAACAGAAAATTCAATTTACCGCAAAGCCCGCAGCCGACCGTTCCTTCAGCGCGCGAAATTTCGTCACATTCAAATGGCCGGCTCCCTCGCTTCTCTATCCAATAAAGCCTCCGCTCGTCTACCTCCGCAATAGCTCGAAACAAGCGCTCGAGGTTTGTTCTTGCCATTACAAACAGGCTCGCAAAAGTCAGCCTCTACGACTTTGCTCCTGCTGTTTATTTAACTTTCCCCCCGTCTATACCCCGAAACGACGCGAGTCTTTCTCTCGAAGGGTTCTCCGGATCGTCGGTCCGTGTAATTCCTCTTATTGACAAGTCCTCGGGATCCCCTTCCCTTTTTTTTGTGCCGGGTTTACCTGCTCCTTTGAGGGAGGCTTTATTTTCAGGATGAGGAGAGGGACTTTTGTTTTATTATTTGTACGTGCTGGTAGAGAGACGCGGAGGAAATGTGGCTCTGAAAAGTCATGAGCGCAAGAGCGGACGAAAGTGGAGCGCATGAGCATTAGGAAATGAAAAAGGATTGGGTGTCGGGTTATACGTGCTTCGAGGAGGGATGAATCTTGCAGTGCCCTGTGAGGACGCCTTTTTCGGCAGCCCGCGGGCACGCTTTTATTGGATCTCTCTGGCCCTCTGCTTTTTGATTTTGGAGCTGTTTTATTTTTGGGTGGAGGCGTTCTTGGGAATTCATATTTTTCAGATTTAGGGTGGAAGACTTGGGCTACAACGTGTCTTTGATTTTCTGGGAGGTTTATAATAGACGATTACGTTTTGTAGAAAGTGAATGTTCATTTTGTTTAAGAAATTTATCGAATCCTAGTACTGAAGCACAAATAAATACTTTATTACTTTCACATCGCGATATCGCAGCTGTAAAACTGAATTTCAACCTATATTCGAATACGAGGTAAATAGAAAGCGGCACTACCTATTCAATCGTCTCTCACGCTGAGCGTGAAGAAGAACGGAATGAAAAACTCCAGAGCACAGCACCGTCACAAAATAAACCATCCGTTCCAACAATCGACTTCTTATCTTCACCCACTCAATAAAACACATCCTCTCTTACAACCCAACGGTAAAACCATCCTCACTACTCCCTCAAACCGTCTAATAGACGCACACCTCGCTCTAATAACAGCCACATCGACCGGCCGGTCAGAAAAAAAAACCAGCGCGAAACGAGAACACTTTGGCGAGTCATGAATTTTAATGCCCCCACCTCCGCCCTGTATATCCATCATTACACGCACGCGCCGACTCTAACCAACGCTCGCCCCAAGAAGCTCCCTTCATCCACCAAACGAAGCGCCTGAAAAATTCGCGCTATCTCAACCAAAGCGGATATCACCCCAGGCGTGATTGATGCGCGAAATATCGAGCTAATACCGCTCGCGGGTTTTCCGCGACTAATTTTCCGCGGGGATAATTTAAGCCGACGGAGTGAATTATTCACGCGGGAGCCAATCGATATCGTTAAACTCGGCTTTTATCACTGTCTTATATCGCGCTCGACTTGTCGCGCGCGCAATCGGATCGGGCCCGGATCTCTCTATCTGGCTCGCCTTATCGCGCGCGAGAGAGACTGCCGAGATTTAAAACGCTCGATTGGGAGCGTTTTTTAGAAGGTATTTAAGGAGGAGGAAGGAAAGATAATCGCGGAGTGGTAGAGTTGCGCGAGGTGCAATGAGATCTGCACGGTTATTCGATTCGAGCGGAGGAAGGAGTTTTATTCTCGGGGAGATTGCTTTGCGCGGGATGGTTCGAAAGAGTAACGAGGAGATGAGGAAAAGGGATTGGGGATGTATTTTTGTGGGGTGAATGGTGAAGGTTGTGGAATTTTGGTTGGCGGTGTGGGTTGGAAAAGTGAGCGTAGTTGGGATACTTCAAAAATTCAACTAACGTGTGAATTTAGAATTTGGAAAAAGATACCTCATTTTCGGTGAATATACCGGCGTCAAAGACCAAAGCCGTAGATTCAATAGCCCACAATTACACATAAAGCGAAACAAACACAATTGCATCATCGCGCGCTCTCGCATGCATATAGGCAAAAGAGGAAAAAGGGGCAGACCCGGCAGAGAGACTGGGAGAAAAATGCAGAAGCCGGCTCACAAAAGTGGCTTTTCCGCGATAACGAGATCGTCGCCGTCGCCGTCGAAAATCGTCACATCGCCTTGCGTCTCGGCTCCAGTCGAGCGCGCCCGCATATATAAAACTTAACCCACTCTTTTCCCTCTCCGTCACTCGGCTGTATAGAGCTCCCGGGGCAAAACTTGAATTTCCTCACTTCGCGGGCTAGCCAAATTTCCGTCTCGCGCGCTCTCTCTCTCTCTACGTCTCTCGCCGTCAGGCCTTTGATGTCTTTTTGGCGCGCGCCGCTACCGCACATAATATAACTCCCCCACTCCGAAACTTCTCCCACGCGCTTGCACGCTCTTTGGAGTATGTGGATAGAGAGAGGGGAGGGGGTGGCTGGGAGAGAAAGAGCGAAAGTCAGAGAGAGAGCCAAAGGTCCGTGTGTGCCTGTGTGGTAGGCAAGCAGTGCCAGGCACATAGAAGCGTGACGTGAGGCTGAAGAGAGGTCGAGACGGATCGTCCGGGAGTGAGAGGTGGTCCAAATCTGGGACTGGATATATACCCGTGGGAGTTCGGCTGAAAGAATTATTTAGCATTGTGTTATCTGAACTTATCTTTCTAAATAATTTTTCCTCTACTTATGAGTCATGGAAAAATGTATATGACTTCAAAATTTGTCTTATCAGGAGAGTGACACGCTTTCGGGTCTCAGATCGCACGATCACACACACACACACATACACACACAATCACTCACACACATGCACGCATCCCACATTTACAGTCGCCCATACGCAATTACACGTGTAATTCACATTCACAGACGCACACACAGACACACACACACACACACACACACACACACACACACACACACACACACACACATAAATGTAACCCTGTAAACTACACACTCACACGCTGAATTCAACTTTTTCTGGGTGACTGGAAAATCGACGAGTCTAGGGTCTAACTCTGTCCCTCGTATCCCAGTCCTCCGATAAAATCGAAGGCCCAGCCTTATAAATTGCTCTTCGGCTCTCTGTACCAGTGGTGCGCGCTCGCGGCCGCGTGACGCTTAATGGCGCGAGCTAGCAAAGCCCGCTCCCACGCGCAGAGAAACTCCCGGCGCCGAGATACAAGACGTTATCGTGAGCTCCGCAAGAGAGCCAGGCTCGCGCGCCTCGATTAACCGACTATACTGCTGACCGAAATTTACCGGGCCTCGGGTCAATTTTAATCGGTGCTAGTAAATAACAGCGCGAGAATCGAGGCTATCCGTCGATATACGTTTACGTCCTTTGGTTTCTATCTTCGGGTTGTCCTTTCGGCCCTGATCTGGAGGTTAGGTTATTATCGGTAAATAGCCGAATAAAAAGGTAGTAATGGACCAGAATCGGCGTGATAACGCCGGCCGATAGGCTTAATGCTAAATCCTAATAAGCCGATGAAGCTATTAGCCGATCGTTAATTAAACGACGACCTAAATACACAGCAGTAACACCGTCCAATGAAAACTCAGTTATATAGCCGTTCACAGAAACGTTCCCCCCACGCATCAACAATTACTCCAGAAATTAAAGACTATACTCAAACCAACTGAAGTAGAGAGTACACATCCCTTCAGACGCAGCTGACGGCAGTATCCACACTACATATTCTCCTCGGTTGTGATCGTTCATCAGCGATAGTAGCGGCTAATCGGGCTGCTCCGTGCAGCTCTGGCATCGGTTTCCGCGCATATAAGCAAACTGTCTCGGCGAGCGTATATACACACGCGTCGGCATCTTCAAAGAGTCACTCGACGGCAGTACTCTCATACCGGTATATACACGCAGATCTATGCGCAGGTGTGTACACACGTCGCCTCTCCAGTTGCGCAAACGGCCGGACGAGTGGCTGGGAGAGCTATACGCGTGCGGAGATCTCCCCGGAGGCTTTCCTCGCGTCGAAGTTTCGGGACGGCAAGAAGATCCGAACCCCTTTGTGATGCGTCCGAGAGGTGTATAACGAGCGGGATGTGTAGACGGAGCCGAAACACGAGCCTGAGGCGCTTGGATGGGAGGGATGGTGATGAGATCGAGGGGTTGGACTGATAAAACTTGGGGTGGGGGATTCTTTGCCGAGTCACGAAGCGTGGGACGGAGCGGCTAATCGACGGCAGAGTCCGAGGGTCTGGACTTGAGAGTTTGTAGCCCGATGTTGAGTGATTTTTGGGGTGAGGGCGCAAGGGGGTGTTGCTGGGGGGTTGTTGTTTTGCGGCGTGTGCTGCAGGTTTAAGTGGGGAGAATGAATTTTTGTTGCTGAAGTTTTAGTTTGGTTTGTTCGGTTTGGGAATGGTATTAAGAAATTCAGGGCTTCGGTCGAGTGGGGCGATTCTGCCGTATCGTTTATTTCCTGAGTCATGAAAGAAAGATGAAAGTGTGATTAAAGTATAAGGGATGAATCGTATAATGTGTGGAATGAAAAAAGTTGGAAAAATAAATTTTTAGTTTTTAATTTTTGTTTTTTACCAAAGCTATCTTTAATATTTTATGCATTTATTCAATAAATGATTCTCAAGAGGCAAGTCTAATTTCAACAAGTATTCCTTTAGCTGAATCACTTGATCAATCATTTACTGTATAAGCTAATTATGACAGATTAGAAATAACGTACTTTTTTCTCTTCATATAAAAACTTGGTCATAGCTTTATTAAAACTGTCAACACTCTCAACAGCAAATTGCAACTCCTAAACAATTACTATTCATCATAAACCCAACTTTCTTAAAAACTTTATTTAACTTCCTCACACACCAATTCTCATCGACCATTTCCCATTTTTACTTCCAGAATCGCATGGGGCCCGCTGAGGCGTCTCCACCCAGGTCAAACGTCGTCAGCCCGCGCCCGAGCAGCTCGGCCCCAGAGTGCGGGCGATGCACGAGACGACCGAGGAACGCATGAACCAGCACGTGCACGTGCGCTCGCAGGCGACGCACTCGTCGCACAGCCGGCATAACGGCAGCTCCAAAGCCGGCAACGGCCCCACGAGGATGGCCTGCGAGAAGGCCTCGAGGCGGCTGAGGGCCACGCTGCTGAAGGCCGCGAGGCTGGGGGTCACGACGAACGAGCTGGCCGCTCTGCCGGCGGCCAAGAAGATAGTATCCCAGAGGGATCACGACTGGAAGCTGGCGGTGCTGCTGCTGCTCATGTTTGGTGGAGGTGTGATCGTCGCGCTCGTCTGTACGACGAGTAGAGGATGCACCAAAATCGAGGATATTGTGAGTTTTTTTGAGATTGTTTTGTAATATAAGTGAGAGGGTTAGGGAGGATTGCGTAAGGTTGGGGTGAATGTTTTATTAGGTTTGAGAGATTGATGGTGGAATTTATGAAAGTTCGAATTGAGGAATTTGTTTTTTGTAATTTTAAAGACGTCGAGGTTCTTTTTAGTTATTTTTTAGCAGCGACGGCATTTAAGCCGGTTTTTAAAAGGGAGAGAGAAAGATAAGAAATGACGAATTTACGCTGAAGCAATTTCTCGAAGAAAGCAATTAATATTCCTGAATGAAGCGCCTCTATATTTTAAGGTCGAGACGCCGGGCGACTCGAGAAGTCAGGCTGAATAATTTCATCAGACGCGCGGCTTTTTCATCGCGAAAGCTAAATCACTTTGGATCGAGTTACTTATTTGTTACTCATTCCCCGTCTCTCCCTCTCTCTCTTTCTTGCGAGGAGTAGAAGTAAAAATATCAGCCAGTAACATAAATCAAGTTATACATTAAAAAGCACTTTTCTCATAATAGACGTCACTGTCGTCTTTTCGACGTTTTTATTTCACGGATCGCTAAACGCTAGGAAATGGAATTATTCCTTGAACAGATCAATTAGTAATTTCTAATGTTAATCAAAAATAACTTGTGTCCTAAGTATATCTTACGTATAACCAAACGACTTCAACTTGATAATTTGTCAAATGTACTAATCCTCCTTTTTTAAAAAAGGCATCACAGGAAGTTGAGGTCTCTGTAGGCTCGACTCTGATTGGTCGTTTAAAATGAGCTCAAAAATCAAGCTTAGGTAAGGTTAGATATAGGACACTGGATTTAACAGTATTATAGCAAGATTGTCCCAATATTGTTATAATATTGTATTAATATTTTGTCAATATTGTAGAAATATTAAAGGAACATCGTGCCAATATTGTGATAATGTATATGAACATCGTGCCAATATTGTAGCAATATTGTGTTAACTTTTTGTCAATATTATAGTAATATTGTTGAAACATCATGCCAATATTGTAACAATATTATGTTACTATTTTGTCAATATTGTAGTAACATTATAGTAACATCGCATCAATATTGTAACAATATTGCGTTCTGTTGATATTGTGTCAGAATTGAAACAATATTGTAGGAATATTGTACAAATATTGTACCGTTATTGTAACAATATTATATAAATATTCCGTTAATATTGTGTCAATATTTTATTAGTATTGTAGTAATACCTACTTTCTTAAAAATGGCATCACAGGAAATTGAGGTCTCCATAGGCTTGTCTCTGATTGGTCGTTTTGGATGAGCGTTGGAATCAAGTTTAGGTTAGGTTAGACATAGAGCGCGTAAAGTGCGCTGCGTTTAACTGGTTCCTTGAAATTCTCATATTCGCTTTGCAGTCTTCTAATATTACGGTTTTTCAAAGTCTTATTTTCAAGCTTATCAAACTATATCTCGAGCTAATGTTCCCCTCTTACTAGATCCCCAAAAATATCCATTACTCTAAAATCGCCAAAGCAAGACACTTATCGAACAATTACCCTCAGCAAACCTAGACCAGATTACGTTCTCTTGCGGCCGAACTACTAAGCGAAACTCTCATCGCTCGATATAGAAGGATATAACTGGGAAAGCGCGCGTGTATCCCCGAGTCACGTTGAAATTCAAATTTCAATATACACCCTCCCAGAGCACGAGGGAGAGCCTTTTTCACATAGGCAAAACAATTGCCGAGAGCGAACGAGGATGGCTTACATAGATAAAGGCAATTTTTGAGCCTTGTATATATAGTAGGCCCAACCCGAGTGCTACAAACAGCGATTCCGTTATCTCTGTTGGTTTTATGCGCGGTTTTAGTTTTCGCCCTCGCTGCGCTGGCCTAGTCGAAGCGAGTTTCGTGCTCGGTTGAGAGCGGCTCTTTTTACTTGCGGCTTTTTTAATGGAGGATCTGTTTTATCGCGGGAATAGCGTGTGCCTTAAAAATTAAAAACTGGTAATTGAATGGGGAGAATATTGAATAAAGTAATCCGATTGAAGTGCGATGACTTCAGGAATCGAGCTTATTTATAATATATCTTGATTTTAATGAATCTAAATTACCCGTTAATGTGATTATAAGATGGATTTTATAAGCTGGTTATTTCGGTTTGAGCTTGCGAATGTTAATCATATTATAGTAATTTGGAACAGAGCCCGTAGAATTCCTTACTAAATGTTAAACACATTGATGAAGTAAATGTTCATTCTAATGCAATCCCGCGATTTGGCGCAATAGTAAATCAAAGCATTACATAAAGGCCTTCTAATTTATGAGGCTTGAATTACAACAATGCGGTGTGAAGCTCAAACAGTTCGTTTATGCAAAAGCCGAGTATCGGTGTTCTCTGCTTTATCCATTTTACATTTACCGAACGGATAATCAGTTTAGGGAGTGCATCAACAGCCGGCGTTATATTTACACGTATGTCTATATGAGAAATACAATTTTTTAATTACAAAATCTTTAGCAGTTGAATTGTAAGTAAAAGAAAATTTTAAATAAATTAAATAATGGAATAGGGACTTTGGGAATATGAAAATCTTATTTAGCATGACCCGCTTTTTATATTAATTACGATATTTATAGATTAATTTCTAAATACAAAACAATTATAATCGTACTAACCATAGTGAGATGTCGTATGACTCTATAACAACAAGCGTAAACCTCAATTTACAATTAAGACTATAAACTTACAAATCACCCTGATAATAATCAGACTAAATTCAAATTCACAAACATCCACTTCCATTTCCACTCAAATCGTCCATATTCTAACAACATTGATATCGACAACACCAGCGACAGATCAACGCATCCCCTCTCCTTTATAAGTCATCCAACAATCAATATCAATCATCAAACAGCAACCTCCAGCTCCCAACAGTCCCGATAATTAATCAATAGTCAACAATTAAATTGCTCCCAGAACAGCAAACCGTACCTCTCCCACTCTCTATATAACCAGCAACTCTCTCACCGGATTGAGGACTACACACCCCCCATCCTCGCATCGTCGCGAATTCTCCAAACCACTTTCCCCACGCGCGTCTTCGCCGGCATTGTCTTGTTTATATACTACCCCGACGCTCAAATCGGATAACGTCTTTGTGTATACCCGAGCTCGCGAGGATAATTAAAAGGAGCCATCTCTCTCTCTCTCCATGCGGGCGATAAATTCTCGCTGGCGAAATAAATAAAAGCTCGGGGCACTCACGGCAGCTTTAATCGTTAGAGCTTGCGAGAGCGCGTGTATACTCAGCCTCGCTGAAATGAGCAGTCGTTAGCGCCTTTGCCTCCCCCCTCCCTCTCTTTGCTGATAGTCCAATAATTGCGCCTCGCGTTTCTTTACGCAACTACGCGAGCACTTGGGTCATTACGCAAATGGAAGAGCGGTAAAAAGCCCAGAGGCTGCTATGAACAGGCCAATTTTCAAATGCGAACGACTCGTGTTTTATCGAGCGCTTGGCTCTCTCGAGTGTTGGTTGAGGGAGTGAAGGGTTTGATTAACAGTGGACAGGGAGAGTGAATTTCGATGGACAGCGGGGGATGGTTCTGCCTTCCGGGTTGGGAGGATTATTGACGGTACTTGAGATGGGATTAAATCGATGATCCGATTTTCCTGGTTGTTTTGGAAGGTTGTTTTTGTTTGGTAAGGTATTGCTGTTATGCGGATATGTATGGCGATGATTATGTAAACTTGGAGTGTGTTATTAAATTATGGTTAATTATCTATTGTTTCGGTATAATATTGAAATTTCGACTAAAACAACGGGGCTTTAAAGCGCGTTGAGAACAAATTTCCATAATCAAAGTTGCCAAACATACGAAATTTGAATATTATTATGTACATTATGATATTAACTAATTACTCCGGTAAACTTAGACAGCATTAGATTCATAGAATAATGTTTGTAATTTTATCTTAAATTACTTTATATCTAATATAATTAACGTTATAAAATTCACGTTAAACATAAAGTTATTATCGCAAAACAGATGATTATCCATCTCGAGCTACAAACGATCCCAAAAGTTTCCAAGACCAAAACCCAAACTCGAACAAAGCACCTTAACAATACCCCGTAACAAAACTTCCAAAATTCACGAGCCGTTAAAGACAACGAATCGAACCGAGCGCTCATCGATCAAGCATCAGCAAAGCCATCTTCTCCCACCCGAAAATCCCAAAAAGCATCTCCGCAAAACAAACATCAAGCCCCCGGTGACACTTGGCTCCTCGGCGTCGTTAATCAGCGGCTGGCTCTTGCGTCGCAATCTGCGAATTCGCAAAGCCACAGAGCAGAGAGAGAGGCTATAGCTACAGCCGCGTCTCCTCCAGGCCCGTCGTTAATTCCATCAAGCGGCTGCAACCTAACGCTCGCGCTGCCGCCCCCGTCAAAGAGCCAACTCTCCGGCTCTTAAGTTTCAAGGCGATCGCGTGACAAGCAACCTCACCTTACACACAACTCCGGGGCTCTCGCGAAGCTGTATAGCTGCCGCTGCTGCTGCTGCTACTGCATCCTGCTGCTCTCGCTTCCGCAATTTCGGCGATCTCTGTCCGTGGCAGCAGCGCATAATTCCGTCGTGCGCGGGTGTCACGCGTACGTGTCCCTACCTACGCGCCCGCGAGCTGCCCTACTGCTCACTATCTCGCTCACTCTCTCTAGAGCTTCGTTATAATTAATTAATGCATCAATTTGGCCGTTGCTCGTTTGCTGGCGAGTTTGTCACTTGCTGCAGCGCTGGCAGTGCAGCCTTCAGAGTCAGGGATCGGGATTTCCGACCTTTGCTCATGTGTGTGTCTCTCTCACGTTTGCGTGTGTGTGCAGGAAAGTTGCGGCCAAGCGTGCGGATGATGTGTGCACGGGACGCATCGATGGCTGGGAGAGCTTTTGGTCTCGGAGGGATAAGGGAGCTTTGAGGCTTTCGCGTCGAGCGTGATGAATGGTAATTTTTGGGATTTTAAATTGACGTGAAAAGGTCTCTTGGAAATTTTCAACGTTCCCGGAATATCACGTCGATATTGCATTGGCGTTGCGGTGATACGGTATTGTTGAGAGATTCCAAACGAAATACAACTGCCTTCATTATTTTCATGCAGCTTTAACAGCATAAAACATGCCATAGTAATAACTGTTTTAACCATTCTTCTCGAAGCAGCTCCCAAGACTAATTGGCCAATATCGCGGTACAATACCAAGCCAACGGCATCGAGGCGGCAGCTGCATCTCTCGATTTTTATCCTCCCCGACTTTTTGAATCGGAGAATGCGCGCGCGCTCATAGCTTCTTTGTCATTCCGCGCGGAGGCGCAATTGCCCCGAGGGCGAACTTTGCCCTGGCGCAAAACGGACATTCCCTCCCCCCAGCACGGACTCTAAAAGATTCTTATTGCGTACTCCGAGACTCGAGGCAACTCGGCGTGTTACGTTTCTTTTCTGACTCGCCGGCGCGTATATACACGCGCGTGATGCTGCCGCTATATAGCCTCGGTTCGGGTTCGCGCGCCCCTCGGAATTCAATTTCTTCGGTAAACTTTTTGATTTGATGAAGCTGGAACAATGATGTTTGAAGTAGAGTTTGTGGGATTCCCCGCTGTTTTCTTCGATATAATCAATTTTGTTATTCCCTGTTTTTTTGTTAGTTAATTAAACGTGCAGCTAACTGGAAAGAAATTAGAGATTTTTATTTTCAGCTTTTATAACAACTGAGATTTTATTTCTTCTTTGAAAATTGACGTTGACGGTATTATTAACAAAAAAGCGTGGAACCAGTGTAAATAAAAAAAGTGAAAAAAACTAGTTAATAAAACTTAATTTCAATTTTTTAGTACACAGTTTTTATGTTCCTTTTTCTATAAAGAATTATCGCCTTCTCAACACCCAATCTTCCCCAAAATACATCTATCTTAAAAAATTTCTTACTTCACCTACTTCCACTGTTAAAGAACAAAAGCCAGCCGAAACAGGGACAAGCCAGCACCTCAAAATTCCGAGATCACACAGAGTCAGAGCGCTCTTATACTCCATACCTCTCTCTCACCCTCTCCAATCCTACATATCGTAAACAACAAAGTTCGTTATTGACTTGTTGCCCAAGTTCATCGATTCTCAACTTTTCGCGTGAACGAGCTGGCTGGAGGCTGCCTCGAGCGCGTCGACCCCGCGAACTTCGGCTCAGACCGACGACGTACCCACACACACACCCGCGGATGCAGCGCTCCGAAACACGTGACGCGTTGTATCATAGTTAACGACAGTTTAAGCAAGAGGACGTGATCTAGAATATGAAGAGCCGGCCCGCGCGTATAGTTTTCCTTCTCTCTCTCTTGCTGGCTGCGTGATGTACGCGCGAGTGTTTCAGAGACTGCCGCGGAGCGTGGATTGAAATATGGCCGGCCATTAGCGAGCTAACTTTTTGAGAGGGGCGCGGGGAGTACAGAACGATGCTAATGGATGGAAAAAAATTAAGGGGGAGCGCGAAGTGGCCCGCCGCGCATTATGATAGTTGAATAGGAGAGAGAGAGGGAAAGTTTGCCGGCGGCGAGAGTTGCGAGCAGCAGTTGAAAGCTGTTTCAATGAGGTGTTCGCAGTTGGTTTTTGCGAGACGACAGGATGTCGCGGTTTAATTAGTTGTTTGCAGCGAAGCTTGGATAATTGAAGTTTCTTCGTGCTGATTCAATTTGGCGTTTGGATGGAAATTCGGTAGTGATCGCTGTAGTTTGGAGCTGGATATTCATATGAGTGCGCGGAATTTACGAGTGTTTGCGTAGTCTTGTCCGAAAATCCGTATGTAAAGTGCGAAGCTTTTACACGGAAGCGCGAGATTTGAATGTAAAGTAGATGACTAATATGTACTTTGAACAATAAATCAAAAGTAACTCAGTTACGGAATAGATTATAATCCATACAAACACGTGAAGTGAAAATTTAATAAAGCTAGCCTACGGCAAACATTCGACCCGAGCTATTCAAATCAGAGCTCATTTACCGAAATCAAACTTAAGTAAATCTATCGAGCAAACTTTCAAGCTCCCGTTTAAAAACATTAAAGCTCGAACAATAAACCACCCTTAACAAAAACCGTTTCCACGAAATCGCTCGCCTACCTCTGCGAGCTCGCGCTCCTAAAAAAACCCAGCTCCAAAAGCGACCCAGGGGCAAAAGGGCATCGAGAAATACCCTCGGCACTCGAGAAACGCGGCTGGCTGCAAGGCCGAGCAAAAGGGCGAAAGAAAGCTCGAAGCGAGAAAAAGTACGCACCGCTCCTACGGAGCTTTGGATCTCCGAGTAAATAACTGCGAGGCAAAAGTTGTCCCCGGCGCGCGTCCGTATTGTTCCAGAGCAGGAAAGTAAAGCGATCGCGATTGCGAGGAAGAAGAAGAAGTTGCCCTCGGCCCCGGATTCCCGAGAGCCTGGGATCGATTAGGTGTCGGAAGCGAAGCGATAAGCCGGCCCCGGTCACGCTCCGTTTGCTCCTCCCGCGCCTGTTTTAAAACTATGCGCGCAGCCGTGAATATCCCGGCTCTGTGTATTTAGAGGGCCTTTGTGACGAGCTGGTTGTAGGGGAATAAGGAAAAATGTTGCGGCCCGCGGGGCTGTCCCTGCGGGGGCGGCTCCCAAGTCTGGAGGAGAGGCTCACTGTGAATGGGAATAGCAGCCACTTCGCCGATTGTTGCTCTCGCGGATTGTTTTCTGTAATTTCGACGGGCTCGACAATGCGAGCGCCGGCTTATTGTTCTGGCTGATGAGGGGGTTAGTTTGGCAGGATTCTTGCTTGATTTAAGAGCGGCGTTTTGGGATTTTTCTTTTTATTTTGGAGGCCGCGGCGGCACTTTAAAGTATTACTTGAGGATTTGCGATTGTTTGCTTGGGAATGCTTGATTTTAATTTTTCTAATTATATCTATAGTATTTTGTGAATTATAGGTAATATATACAAGTTATTATTGAATGCGAGGTTATCAACTAGATAATGAATGTAAAATATTGAAAATTTCGTTCAATCAATTTTGGACATATATTTGCTGCACAGAGAAAAATGATTTAATGTTGATAATTACATGTACATAATTAGCTTTTATAATAATAAATCCAACTAAAAATGTAACTAATACCATTACATGATGAACTGTTATAATTAAAATAATAACTGGCTCAATTATAATATTGTAATCTCAATTTCAATGCAATTAGTACTCTGTAAATTTATTTTCGTCATTTTTAAATATAATAATAATTAAAAATAGAAATCGGTAGTTAAAATGGAATAACAGATCGTGCGTTAATTTCTGATCAGCATAGTTTAATACAAAGATATTTGATTAATACACATTTTTGAATAACAAAATCCATAATATTTGAAAATTATTGTTATTTTAATTTCACAATAATTAAATTTATCATATGAGGATTTTGTCATAACTACATTATTATGTCTAGAATTTTAACACATAAATTCAGTACATTGATATCGAATAACAGAAGAACTCAGAAAATTTACAGAGTAGCTGCAGCAAATAATTCTGTGATTATTTCCATAATCATATTCTTCATGTATTGCAATCTTCTCTCGCACTATACTACAAAATCTATTACAATTAAAACTCAATTTTTTCAAAAACCTTCTAAACTCGATAAGTATGACTGCGAGAATGGAATGCACTAATGCGTGAAAATAGTAATGCCGGCGCACTTAGCTAAAAGCTTTGTCATAGCACGGCTGACCATTTCGGTCACTTTCTACTTAACTCTCCCATTCGCAATAATCAGATTTCTATTAGGGCGCACTGCGTCAGCAGCCTGGCTCGTGATTAAATCGATGCCTGCTTTGTTATTCAGCGAATGTTAAATGCCAGCGCATTAGTCCAATGCTGATTTAATGTTAAAAGTACCGTAAGAGGTAATGCATAGTTCCAAGATTTGTACAAATATTGAAATTATATTAAAATTCTAATTTATATTAGATGGTCCATCTAAATTACAGAATTTTCAACGCAAAAGATATTATCCTATCTCAATATTACTTATTTTTCTATAATAAGTTCAAAATCAATATACTTTTTTAAATCTTCAAACAAGACAATAGACATTGAAATCCATATATTTTTAACACTGACAACTCAATCAACCAAATCCTACCGACTCGAACCATCCCTGATTACCCTCAAAATGCAAGCCTGCGCGCAAAGTATCTCCCCCAGCGGAAAGAGACGAGCTCTTACATTTTTTAAAACTCCCTCCCCCCTCGCCATTCATATTTCACCTTCCGAATGAAACGCACTCGAAAATTCCAAGCACGCCTCGGGATTACCGTCATTAAAGGGAGGGAAGCAGTTCCCTCTCCTCCCTCTCTCACTTCCTGTTTTCGCGAGCAGTAGTGCCGGGATGCGATTGCGGAAATGGGATGCGCGTGTTTACGATGATCATATTCTTGAAATCGGATAAGCCGCAGCCCCGCCGAGAGATAGGGTTAAGGCGCGTGGGAGGGCATAGCTGATGTGCTTTATTTCCGACGTAGGCGAACGATATGCTTTGACGCGCGACACGAGGAGATGATGAAGCTGAGCCGAGATGTGCGATTCGCCTCGGAGTTTCGAATAAAATGGAAATTTTGCGAGCGGACTTTTTTTTTTAATGCGTGGATTTTGGAATGAAAGCGCGGTAATTAATGTTGAATGAAAGGAGTGTGTGCGTGGTGTTTTTTAAAATTCGACTCGCATGAATTAACGCGTGTTCTACAGTGAGAATCAGGATATTTAAATGAAACATACGCTTGACGAGGAGCAGCTCTATTTTCGTGTAGTCGGAGAGCTCGTTGTGCACGTTAGTTATTCATACTAGTTTTCGCGGCCTGATTAAAATTCTAGGGCATCTGCATAATGTTTTAATTGCAATTAGTCGGAATAATTCACTTGTTTATTTCGCTGATGTAACATAATCAACTTTAAATGGTCTCTTTTGTGCAAACTAATTCGCTTTGTGGAAAACGATTTTCTTGGAAACGGCTTTAGGCTGTATGAGATTTTAACGAAATTTTCATTCAATATGAAAATGTTTTTCGTTAAACATAACATTGTATTAAACTAATGTATGTCTACTCCTTAATCAAAGAAAATGAATATAACATCACCCGGTAATATAGTTGTTTATAGTGAATTAACGAATTACAAAATAACAGCTCTGTTCATATCAAAAACATCATTCAGCCCACACTAATCATAAAATCGTATGCAGCAAACAACCGAAATCACGAAAACTCATCATTACGATTACTAATTCATCCGGCGAGTGTCAAGAGTAACTAACCAACTTATCTGAAATCTAAATTAACCATCTGATTAACGTTTACCCAGCCGAATACTAAACGCGATCACGATCCCACTTTATCATTTGCAACAATGCCCGACCAAACTATCCTGTTTCTACTTCCAGCTACAAACCCAACCCCCCACGCGCGCAATAAATTTCCGCCCGGCATATCAAGTCGCTCTCACCTTTTCTTATTTTCTCCGCCGGCTACACAACGAACGTATCAATCACAGAAATCCTCCTGCTCCGCCCTCCTTTACATACACCCCTCGTCCCTACCGCTCTTCATCAGCACCCCCCGGCTCGATAACAAAAAAAAAAAAAAAAAGAGAAAAGCCAGAGAGGGAAAGCGCAGCGTTCAGCAAGAAGAAAGCTCCGATAAAACAAAGAATCATCCCCGCTCGTCGCCGTGGATATATACCTACACGTCTCGTAATATCAGGCGCGGGCGTGATAACTCCGAATCGCCTCTGCCCCTTGTACATGTAGGTGGGCGTAGGTGGGTAGGAGGGGGGCAGAGGGGGATGGGATCGCTAGGTTCGATATCGTCGGAAAAGGCCAGCGGAGCGTAATCCTACGGCCGACGCAATGCAGATCGCTTGCGTTGCGTCGAATATGTATGTATATAGAGATGGGCTCCGGTCGAGCGCGAGGGAGCTGGGCTAGCGGAGGCAGGCAGTTAGGCCGTGGCCGTTTCTGTTTGCTGAATTTTCTTTTCTGCGTTTCGGGGACAGGTGGATTAATGTTGTACGGGTTTGCGTAGGTTGAGATCGAAATTCGAATTTTGGATAGAAATTTGTTGAGTCATCGGTTTTTAATAAAAATTGGATATTTATTTAGTAAGTTACAACGGGTGTTCGGAAATAACTACCAATCTATCTATTTTTGTGTTTTTTTTGCTGCAATTTCGATTATCCGCTAGAATTGCTGTCAAGCTGAATATTAAAGTTCCTCAATAAAATATCATCTCCAATTACAATGTAATTTAAGCACCAACCAGATAAAAATCAATAACTAGTAAAACAGTGTTGATTCGATCGAACTCATACTGCTAAGCCAACGCAATTTACCTCATAATTTCCGCATTCATCGTAGACCTCGTTCCACACTCCCACTGGCATAATTAATTGTTCGACTATAGACGATCGCCCACTCGGCGGAGCAAATCTATTTTAAATCGACTAAACGGCCCAAGTCTCATTGTTCACTCGAGAGCCATACATAGCTCTCCCTCCGCCGTTATTATTAATCGCTATTCTAATCCCTCCAGAACGTTACGATCCTCCCCTAACCGCCTAGTCGACTACAAACGATTATAATTACCTAAACCGAGCTTAAATAAACACCTCAATCGCCGCTCAATTAACTCTCTCTCTCTCTCTCTTTTCATAAAACAACAGCTCGAAAAGTCATCGCCCGGCAAAACCTTACTCTCGCCGGCGTTACGCGTAATTACTTTAATGAGACTCGCGCAAATTATAAGAAAAATTTTCGTTCTTTCAGCCTGGCTCGCCGGGCTTATAACTCCCTTTCAATAGCGCTTAAAAAGCAAAGCGTCGCCGTCTACGGCCGCGGAAACGAAATATATTCTCTATTCCGCGCGGCGCAGTAATGAGGCGCCCTCGCCGCGTAATGAGAGCCAGCCGCGCCCTCTCGGTAATCGAAGTCGTCTAAACGCTCCGTTAATTAAGCGTCATCCCTGCGAATGGGGCTTATTTATCTTGGGCTTTCTTCGTGTATTACGCGGATAAAGAGAAAAGTAGGGATGGCTCGTGTACGAAAAAAAAGCGGGATATAGAGCATAGGCTTATGTGGACAATTTTGGATGTGAAGCGATGCGTTGGAAACATGCGAGGGGGGAAAAGTGGAGGGGTGCAGTATCGACGTTACGTCTCTCTTGCAGCTGGCGCTCGGGGCTGTCAGGGAAGCGTCTCGCGATTAGGTGTAAGCTTACACGGCTGAACGCGTGACGCTGACGTTTTGGCGCCCAAGGCGGGCGCCGAAAATTGTTATGTTGATAATTGAAACGGCGTTTTGCGAGTTTTTTGAGAATGTTTTTAATAGAATGAAAATGTTATTATATTAAAAGTGCGGTGGGTTGGGAAAGGTTAATTAATATTTTTTTTTTTCTTTAAACTCACGCTAATTGCTTTGTCATATTGTTGTACACGGAACATTATTTTACGCGAGTAGAAATTAGGATTTAAAAAGCAACTAAATACTTTTACTTTTTCTTTTCATTTATTTCAACTCAGTTATAAAACGCTGATTAATCCGTACATTGTTAATCAGGGTACATCGAAGTTGCTCCTTCAAAGCCTAATCAATAACTAACTCGTTGAGCATCACAATGTATTACTTGACGTGCATAATCGATAATATTACAGAGTAATGATTTTAAAACCATGGAATTTAATACTTTAAATAATTACTCTTTACATGTATATATTCTTAAACATATATTTACTTAAGGAGACTTACTTTAACAATGATCAATTTCAGAAAGTCTATATTTTCGTTTTACATGCTGTTTCTATTCGTAACACATATTTTTTTCTACACAGCTTCTGGATTCTTTTAAACAGCGGCATTTTGACGGTACGAAGCTCCAAAATAGCAGCAGAAAAAGTGCTTTAGTAATTTCGTGCGTTCTACAAGCGTTCCTTCTAGTTTGAAAGTGGGCTTTTTTGAAATTTAGCGTACACGGCATAAAACTGCCGTATTTTCTAACAAAAATTGCCGCACACGCTGGCGGCGGGAAAAAGTTTCTGAAAGACGACGTTTCAAGGTGTAAATTCAATTTCCAAAGTTTTCCGGTTTTGCCGCGCTAAAAATTACTGTGAATTTAGCGACGAAATCATCACGTTTGCACAGTTTTTCATGCATTGTTACTCGAACTCTCACCTCGGAACTCAGTTATAAAATCATTTTGTCATCTGCGAGCTTCAACTTCTCCAATTATTATAATTCTCGCAAAAAAAAAACAGCCAAGAAAATCCAAAGATTCATTTACCGGCAAAAAATACCACAGAGTTCCAACAATCACCACGACGAAGAACCGCGTTTCCTCTGTTCTTCAGATTTTAAAATTCCCGGAAAGAACAAACGCTCGCCTCATTTACGAACGACCGCGCGCTGGGGGATAAAAAAAAATTGTAATTTTCCTCGAGTTGACTTTGCGCCCCGAGGGAGGGGGTCTACACACGCGTTGATACTGAAAAAGTACTCGCGAAATGTTCTCGCCCTCTTTTCAATCCCGTCAAGTTTGATTAAAATCGAAAGGGGGCGACCCGTCGTATTCCCACGCGGGTAATGACGGACAGCAATTTCGCGCGGCTGTACAAAGCTAATTTTTTTTGTTCGCGCTCGGCCGATGTGATATCTCGGAAATTTTTTGAAATAATAACTCTGGCCCAGAGTTTTCTCTCGTTTTCAAGGAGAGAGAGGAAAAATTGCGAGCCGCTGCGATAAAGTATGCCGCTGCCTCGTAAATCGCGCTCGGCCTGGCAAAGTAAAACAGACCCGCGGCCGGTGTACTTGCTATTTTTTTAATTACGCCGCTCTTTTAAGATTGCCGTTATAAAATTTCTAAACTCAAAACCATCGGCCGTCCCAATTGTAATATGCGAGAACAAACGATTCTCAATAATAGTTAAACAGCACAATTGTCGAGAACGACCGCCTCTAGAATAGCCCATCCAGAATAGCGCATGAAAAGTCGTGCCATAAAAAACTCAGCCGCGCACTCCAGGCTTTTCAAATTTTTTACGAACCCTCTCCCACTCCTCCCTCGGGAGCGCATTACCGAAAACACAACGCTCCAAACAGAGCATCATTAAAGCCGCGGGCATAATTTTTACGATCAAAACCGTAAAGCCCATACTAGGGCAAAAACCGTCGAGGGCAGGAACGGCCGCAGCGTATACGCACGCTGGCTGAGATGGAAACAAGAAAAGGAAAAATACGAAGCAGCACACAGAGAAGGGTAGCGCTCTGTAATATGCAGGAGAGCGTATCCCTGCGCGTAAACAATCGCGCTCGGCGAAATATAAAAGCCGCTCTCGGCGGAGAAGTCGGAAACGGAGTAGTTCGCCGCGTAATTCCTTCTGCCGTACACGCGGGAGGTTTATAAACATTTTGCGCGCGTTTACAAAAGCAGCACAGTCCGGCGAAAATCTCGCGCTTATACACACGTACGCGCGTTCGCCGTACAATAAACGTTAATACTCACCTCCTCCGGATGAAAATGCAGATCCGCGAACGAAAAGGCGAGCTTACGCGCCGACGAGATTAAACGTACATGTAGTGGGGAAAAAGAGAAACGGAGAGAAAGGAAGGAAAAGATGATGGAGGACGCATGGAAATGTTCAAAGAGCATATTTTAACGCGCAACGAGAGAGGGAAAAAAGTAATAAAGAATATCTTCGTTACCGAAGGGCCGAGCGCATCCGGCTTTCTCCCCTTTTCGTTGCCAGGATTATAGGTACATAAAAAACGAGCTGCGGTCTGCGCGCATATCAGCCGCTGGGAATATTTTAACGCTTCCCGCGAACGAATTCCCCGATGACGATTGCCCGAGCTTTTTTGCCGTTTCGATCCCTTTTTCTCCTCTAGCTGCAAGCTCGCGATACTGGGTAATTCTAGGTGTTCTCGGAATGCTGGGTTGGGTTGGGCTTTGATCAGGAGGAGCCAGTCCTTTGTAAGAGCGATCGCGACGAATTGCGAGTCGCCGATGAGTTGACGCGATACTCTCGGAGTCTTTCGGCGTGTCGCTTGGTTTACTTGAGCGCTGGGCTGCTGGATATGCTCTTTGTGTCGGCTTCGATTGCGCTTGTTGGGAGAGAGGAAAGGTTGGATTCTCGAGGATTGCATTTAATTACGTTGGCTGGTATTGACAGGCGGCTTGTTGGGAGAGAGAAAAATTAATGGTTATTTATTGCGTGGATGAAAGCAGGGATCGAGGAGGTATTTTGATAAGCGTCATGTTTTTGTTTGGGTATTTTATTATTGTTGTGACAATTGTTTGACTTTTATAAGGTAATTGTGTAAAAATTTAATAATCATGATTAATTTTAATAATTATTTATTACGGTAAAACTTTCTTTACTTTTTAACTTTAATCAAGATAACGAGGTAAACAATTCATCATTCCGGATACACATCATAAATCCTGAAAATCGTAAATACATAGAATAACACCTCTTAAATTCCCTATAAATTTATACTAGTCCTTTTCACGCTATCTCCAGTCATACTCAATTTCGCCCATTGAAACCTCCAATATAAAATCACTCGTCCATTAACGATGCCGTAGCAAAAAAGCTCTAAACCACGCCAATCCTCGACTAATTGCCCAGCCGCGAGTCCTCGAACTGCATCTCTCCGCGCCTCTAAACGCTAAAAACTCATGTCAAAGACCACGAATAAAGGACGCTCAGCCCAACACACAGCCCCGCAATCCTTCAGCTCAGCTCTCTCACGCAGCTATCCGAGCAGAGACAGAGAAAGCTCTAACGCGAAGCTCGCTTTACGCTCGCGAGAGGCCAATTAAACGCACTGCGCAGAGCCGCGCGGTTTCGAATGTATTAAGGCGCGCGAGAGCGGGGAATTTGAGGCATGCAGGGCGACTTGGGAGTGCGGATGAAAGAGGGATTCAGGGGTCGAGCGCTCGATTTGGGTCAGTGATTTTTATCGATATGCACGTTCGTAGGTGCTATTTGCGTCTGATTGGAGCTTGCGGCTGGTTTTTATTTTAGTTTTATGATTGGGGTTGCTGGTTGTTTAGTGTGAGGAATGAGGGTATTTAGAGGACTTTTTAAAGATTTTATTGCGGCGGGTACCTAATGATTTTTAACTTTTTATTTTATACTTGCAAGTTTTTTTTAAAGAGAGCAAGATTGAAAATTAAGCTTGTGAAATTGCTCTACTTGAATTATTACCTTAAGCTACATTGTTGGCTCGACAAGCTTTATATTAGTTCATATAATATGCACATTCGAGCTGGTTAAGCTTTACAAGCATCTATGCCATTCAAAGCTAATTCCTAGAAATTAGCTATGGTTTCCGCCTTAGATTCATTTACACGCACATTATGCTTTCACGCGAGCAGCCTACTTGGAAAATGTGCTCCAGTTACTCATGTTGACTTAATGCGCTTTTTCTAGGTAGGTATTAGAATAGGTATGTACTTTCTTAATTTGAATAAGTGAAATTTTCGCTCTTTGCTTTAGCGAGTGCATTATGAAATTATAAAGATTTATTAATGAGATTCGCGTGTTACCTATGCTAATATTCACTTTATGCGATTATGGACTTTTTGTTGCATTAGATGTGATTTCAGATATAAATGGTAAATGTAAAATTTTATCTGTAAAAAGGTGCATATTCGCTTTTTTACATTTAGAGATTAAAATGAAAGGTTTTTAGAGTCCAGTGAACAATACTACTGTACTATTTCTCAGAAAAAAATGGTCAAGTTGAGACGAACTAATTTTCTAGAAATATAAAATAAGTTAACAGAATATTATTTAAAAGTAAAAATTAGTTTAATTATTATATATTCTAATATAACATTTAGTAATTATTTTTTAAAGATAAAACAATACTTACTAAAAATACTTTTCTCTACGTTAAAAATTCTGACTTTTTAAAGAAAATAAAGCTCAACAGAACGAGCGCACTCATCCCAGCCAACATATTTTTCGTTTTACCCGTTCGCAAACACACCGACTCAAAATCCGATAACAACCACCCTTAAGCTACAAGCAGCAAAAGACCATACAGCGAGCCGCAGGTGTTCAAATCAAACAACCTTCCCCTTCATCCAAAACCCTCCCCCGCAAAACTTGATCACACATCCATCCTACCGCATTACCCAAGACAAAAAGCCGCGCACTGGATACTCCCGCAAAGGTATCACCTCCTCCCTTCATATCAATTCTAGCAATTAACGAGCTTGCAACACCGTCCGACTATCGTGTTACATTCCCGCCAGCTACATCCCCCTCCCACCTTTCGCGCGAAGCTCGTTAGCAACGGCACACAGTTGGCACTACAAGATCTCATATAGCTCCCCCTAGGGAGCTAAATTGCAGGTGCGCGGCTGGATTCTTTCCGCGTTGCGTGCTGGCTTGCGGAGGATATGTTTTCAATTTAGCCGCGGCGAGAGAGCGCGCACGCTGCGAGGCCGAATTTATCGTTAGAGCTGGCTTTTTTCGCTTTTCTCTCTCTCGTAGGTTTTTCGGACTTCGCGTGTGTGCGAGTTGCTAAGGGCCGGAGGGATTTAAGGTGAAGTTTTAGGAAAACTGAGCTCGCTGCGCAGCGCGGCTCGCTCCGCGGTCCGGATTATTAACGTTCGCAATTAGCTGTAATTACGGGAAATTAGCTTTGCGGGACGAAAAGTAAACAGTTACAAAATGGGATAACTTTCGAAATTCGAGCGTTACCGTTTACGAGCTTGATAATATCGAATTACCGAATCGCTTATTTTATAAAGCGGGAGAACGTCGGGCTTTAATGCATAGACGCGGGAAAAAAAATTAATTAAACGCAGTACTTAATTAGAGCCACCCTTTTTCGGCCCATTACTCCCGCATCCTCGGCCATTTTTCAGAAACGCGCCGCTTCTTTTCTTCCGCGCTCTCATAATCCTTTGTAACACACGAGCAAATGAATATTCTTCGCAACTAGCGCGCGCCGCGCGACAAACAAAAACTAATTACGCCAAAAGGACTGCGCCGAGAGAAAGCTCGCGCAAAAAGCAGTTTTATACTTCGCGCGGCCGGCTGCGTGGGCGTAAAAAGAAGACCGCGCTCGTAACTCCCTAATCCAAGTTTGAAATTCGTCACGTCGACTTTGCCGCGCGCTGGGAAAAAAGCTCATACGCAATAATTCTCCGAAAACTTTCCTCTCACTCTCGCCCCTATACTTGTTTGTCCGCTCGAGAGCTAAAGGAAAATTTTCGCGAATCGAGTTATTATACGCTCCGCGATGGCCGAGAGCTTATTGCTTGCGCCTCTCTTCATTCGGGATGATACCGCATTATACAGGGCCGGACTACAGCGCCGAGAGCAAACGAGCAAAACTTTCCGATAAGGCCAGCCGCGAGTGGTAATGCCGCCGCTAAATGGAACTTTAAAGTTCCGTAACGAATTCCGGCGCGAGCGCTTCTTTTCCTTCGCGTTTTCGCGGAAGAAGTTGAATTAGGACGCGGGAGGAGCAGTCGGATGATATCGTAAAAGATGTCGAGTATAACGGGCGACGAGGAGCGGAGAGAGAGCGTATGTTTTATGGATTGTAATCGGCGCCGTAAAAGAATCTTGGCTTTTTTTTCGAGAGCTGGATGCGCCGAGCTTTTCTGTTATTGGACGGGAGCGGAGGAGTTGGGAATGGCTGATTTTCCCGTGATTGGAGACGGCGGTTTATTGAGCTGACGGGCGAAATTACGAGCGAGATGCTTTATTGCTGGGCGTCGATGCGAGCCGTCGAAATTGAAATTTCGTAATTTTAATATGACCTGACGATTTATGGTTGCGAGGGGGGTGGGTGATTTTCGTGTAGGGAATGCGATTATGAATGTTACTTTAATTTTAGATGTATTCGTATGAAAATGTTGAGGTACAGTTTGTGCTTTTTTTACAGTGCAGCTCTTAATTACTTAGCACTGCTCTTTTTGTGCAGCAGTAAAAGCTTTAACGTTTAAAAATTAAACAATAAGAATTAATAAGTTCCATTAAAAGGAATAGGACAGGACCGGGTTAAAAACTGAGAATTAACAATAATGTATTTCTTATTAAAAATTAATATAAACTGGCATATAATATAAGTAAATTAAAACTCAATTTTTGCATTTATTTTCATTGTCAGTTTTAAGAAAAATCCCTTCCCCTTTGCATTGCATATATTACTTCTATTTTATATCCTTTATCAGATTACTTTCATCTGTATTAGCTTAAAATACTTTTTAAAAATATCATTATGATAAATAAGTTTACTTTTTAATTTTAGATGCAAAAAATTTAATTTTCAATAACAAATGTGTTGACTGTTTTTACCTTTAAACTCTGCTCTGTCCCTGAAACATTCGAAAATAATTAGAATAAAAACTGTTTCCATTAGCAGTTTATTAATAAAATTTTTTAATAAAGATCTTGCATCGTCTTAATTATCCATTTGCATAATGAATATGTTTTTCGCTTAAAACCTTCTGCTAAAATGTACGCGCCGAGAGTTTCGGACCTCCAGTTTTACTTAATTTTCGTCCTGCGGTATATGAGAAATTTAACCAACATTTTACCCTTAAAATTTTAGGTAAGTAGTGGAAAAATAGCTCATAAAATTAAAACAGTTCAAGTTGACATTTAATTTTTTACAGCATATAAGATAATGTAATTTGTTTCATAAAAACTGTAATGATGATGTAATAAAATAACAAAAGATTAAGCATAATAAAAATTTTATGAAATTAGTTTAAGTAGATCGTATCCCAGTGTGGTAAGACGCAACATATTTGACATATCTTTAAAAACTGAATTCATTCCTAATTACTGACCATTTTAAGCACAAAACCTAAAAACAAACGATTTAAAACTTCTTCTACAGCTTACATTAGAATTTCGGAAATAACATTCGACATAAAACCAACACTAAAAAAAAAAACAATTATATAACACAAGTTTTTAAACACCTCAACCCACCCGCAAACAAAACTTAAAAAACAATAAAATAAACTCCACCAAAAGCACAGCAAACCCGTCAAAGCTAACCAACCCCAGCGAGCACCTTACAAAAAAATACTCTTTCACCATTTGAAGCAGCCTCTCCACGCCACTCGAACCCCTCGGTCCAACGAATACAAAAAGCCCATACACATGCAGCACCCCAGCACCCCCACACGAAAAAAAAACTATACCTCCAGGCTTCTTGGCCACTCATGAAACGCGTTTCGAGAACCATCGAGCGAGCTTTATAGCAAACCAGCAGCGTCGACGACACAGGCCGTCCGAAACTCGCTAGCCGCACGATCGCCCGATCGAATTAGAGGCCAGCTAGCTGGCCGTGAGCGGAAATGCGCGCAGAGGGCACTCTCGGCTCGTAACGAGAGAGCGGCCCCCATATTCGTCGCCGACCGCAAGATTATATATAGGAGAGCGCGCGCTGGCTTACGGTTCTTGAAAGTTTATCGTTGCGGTTGCGGCCGCGCCGGATTAACGTCCTACCGTTTGACTTTAAAATTCATTTTTCCCCGCGCATGACGAGGGGTTGAAGGCGCCCCTTATATCGTCCGGGGCGATTAATCAAACGCGAATTCCCGACAGACGGACGCAATATGGAAAACGCTTGTGGAATACGGAAAACACTCTGGAGCCATTACTCAGGCTCTTAATAATCCAAACTGGCCGGGCACGCGCGCGTTTGCACGTATATAGCCTTCTTTAATAACCACGCCATTAGAAGAGCGCGTCCACCGCAATTAGTTTTACGAGGGCGGAGGGGAGGGGGTAGTGGGGCGTGGTGTGGAGCTGGGGTGGCGTAATGAAGGTTATCGCCTGGCTCTCTTCGCAGCGGGATTATCGGGGATGCGCGCATACGAGGGGCATTAACGCAAGTAAGGTGGTAGAGCTGGGTTATACGTGAGAGCCGAGGTGCTAGGATTGATTGGCCGGGAATCGAAGGGCTTTTGATGCCTGATGGTTAAAGGTGAGTTTGAAGGGTTTGGAGGGTTGATGGGGAGGGGGGGGGGAGATGGCCGGAAGAGAGGTTGGAATGTGTGTTGCGATGAGAGGAGTTGGGATGGTTGCGGGGAGGATTGATCAGGAAGTGTCTTTGGGCGTTGGTTGTTGCCGATTGTTGGGGTTAATGAGAATTTTTGGTGCAATTTTGTATGAGGATTATTATAAAGGAAAATTGTGTTATTTAATTTTAGTTAGTGGATCTTGACGTTTTTATAATCAAAAGTAGGGCGGCTAAATTTGATAAGATAAAAACTCGATTAGGCGGAATTATTTGGTTAATTACTAGAAAATTAAATGAAATAAAAATAAAATAAAAAAAAATAGGAAATTAAATTAAATTAAATGAAATCTGGGATAATATATATCCCCTCTTCAGATAGCGACTCGCGTCATAATATTTTTAGGATATATTTTATCACTGTTTATTTTTGTTGATAAGAAAGATGAATAGCCATTTTCTTTTTATTTGCATTTTGTTTATTTCACCTGTCGCTTTTTGAAAAATGTATTAAACTTTAATTTTTGAATATAAATCAAGTAAAGCTTACTCTATGAATAAAACGCTACAGCTTAGTTTATCAAACGCTTTTTCACAATAATATATGGATACGTCCAATAAAATTGCCATTTTCACTGAATGAGCCAAGCGAAACGCGTTATTAAATTGTAATCCTCTATAAAATTCTCCGTTTCATACAGTTTATGAAAATCTCTTTCCTTTTCATATCTGTGATTTTATCGTCGCATTTTAACTAAAACTTTAAAAATACATATTTATTCAAACGCGATAACAATTCATCATCATCATCCGACAAAATACACCACTCTAATTTTTCATCTACAAAACGAAATCATCATCCCATACTGCACTAAAAGCTCACAGAACCGTAAAACCGCAGCTCCCAAAGAAAAAAATCATCCCAGCTTCGCGTACACGTAATTACCTCGGCCTACAAATCAATTTCCCCCGAAAAAACCGCCGAAAAAACGCTTCCATTATTCCCGGCATTACCTTCCCCGCTCTAACCGTATTTTCCAAAATCCCGAAATAGCCGCGAAATGCAGCTCCGCGGCGCGCTCAATCGGGACGTTAATAACTCGGGGACGCTTTTTTCTCCCAACGAAATTAAGCTCGATCGATTCCGAACAATCGCGCTTCGATTCACACAAAAAAGAGCTCGTCGACTCTTTTTTTCCATCTCCGCGCGCCTGAATTGATAGACCCCGCTCGAAATTAGAACGCGAGAGCGCGCGTTTGCATTCCGTATTAGGCGCGTTTCATAATAAATAGCAAGAGCCGTTGGGCGCCAATTATATCCGTCATAGCGGCGAGTTTACGAGCGAGCTCACGCGTGCGAGTATTGTGCGGTTAAAGAGATACGCTCTGCGCTGGGAGGGTTTTTGGCATGCTGCCAATCATTATGCCAGAGTAATGGCATCAATCGCGCCGATGCGTGTAAAAGCCGGTTAAGTTCGCCGGGCGCTTGCTGGATCGGCGAGTAACGCACGGCTAAGTGGACGTGAAATTTTCGCTGTTTGAGTGTTTGCTTTTTGATGGGGTTGTTTTGGGTTTTAAATGAGCGGCTAAGGTTTTGGTTGATTTTGTTAGGAGTTTAATGGTTTTTATTACTTTGACAAGGCATTCGTGTAAAATTGGCGAGGTATTGATTTTTTGAAATTGCGAATTTTTAATAGGAAGCTGAGGTCATATTTTAAGTTATTTTTTTATAATTGATAGGTTTAAAAGCCGTAAAATGCCATGTCGCCGTAAAAGAATCTTATATATAGATGAAGTTTAGTAGTATTTTATTGCGGTATCAGCGATATTTTAAACTTCAGCGCTATTAACGTAACTTCAGCGTAAAATTTAACGAGACTTTCACTACTCAGTTTTCGCTGGAATTAAAGAGTAATTTTTATTTACGTAGTGTATCGTAAAGGCAGTTAACTATTTTACAAACTATAAATTACCTCGAAAATTGCAAGCGAAAGAGCGCGCACGAGCCCAGCATAAATATAGCCAATGAAAAGCGCAAAATTTACTCCAACGTTTGTCAATAAATTCAACCTGCTGACTTCACTTCTACACCGACCACGTCGAAAATACTTCAAATAAAATAAGATTCACTGTTAGAAATATAAATCTTAACGGTACACTTAAAATTTATATAAAGTCCATAATACAGGGCATAAAAAGATCCGGATTAAAAGCCCATAAATATTAATAAAAAGCTTCATAAAACGCTAGGCAAATACACTCAAACGTAAATCGAACGCGTCCGACTATCCGTCGATACCGACTACTCTCAGACCCTCCGTAAATCAGACAGCCACCGACTACTAATAAAAATCAAATCACGCTCGAGCAAAACAATAAGCGGCACAAATCAAAGCCCCACTCTCCTATACCATAAACGACTTCCGATATCTCCAGCTCGAACTCCAATTTTCTTCCTCTCTAAAAATAACCCCGTAATAGCCCCATCTGCCTCCTATAATTCAAGCCCCGCGCGACGGCCAATGTTCATTCCAATTGACAAACGCAGTACAGTCCTCCTTAAATTCTCTCTTTCAAAAGTCCCGCTCCTACTCGCGTCTCAGCTGCGTTTCCCCCGAGAAAGAGACGGAAAAAAAAGCTAAGGAAGCTCGCTATATACTCCACGCTGGCGCAGCAATGCGGGCTGTCCAGGGCTCGGCTGGCATTTATGGCGGCATTTATAACCCCCCGAGCGTGAGTTATACGCCGGGCCGTTATATATAGGCGGCGACGGGAGAGCGATAGCATCGAGATAGAGGAGAGGGTGGGGGGAGAGCGCGGACTCCAATCATTTCCCAATTAGCAGCTGATTGCGTACAGTCCCAGCTGGAAGTTAACCCTACTTGCGCCTGCTGCTGCTTGTGTTTTCCGCTTGGGTTTTGCGGTGCGCCGCAAATTGGAATCGCGATTGAGTCTTTATGTCCCCCGGAGCTCGAACTCGCGCCCTGCGCTTTCAAAGGGAATTTCGGAATTTCCGGAAAGGGGGAGGGCTGATTTGGATAAAATGAGGGTTCGCAACGTCGTTAGGCCGAGCGCGTGGAGTTTGAAGCTGAGTCGAGAGCCAATTATAACTGGCTGGATGAAAGTTGAGAGGGCACGTGTCAGGGACGTGCTGATTTCACGCTGGGAAAAGTCAACTTTGCAAATTACGTCGGTGTGAAAGGTAAATAAATTCATCGGGAGCTTGCGAAAGATTCGATTAACGCTCCGAACAAAACGCGCACACGTATCAACATTTTTAAGCCCGCGTCCGTTATGACGCGGCTCGATAAAAACGTAATTAACCCCAGGCGCGTCACCATTGAAAAAGTAAAAGTGCGTCGCGTTTTATTAATCAGTCCGAAATTACGGGTTCGATTCCTCGAGCCGGCGATAACAAAAAGCTCTCCGCGAGCTTAAAACGAACAACAAATAATCATCCTGCCCGGTTGCGCGCGTTGGCGCAATAATTAAACGGCGAATAACGAGAGCCAGGCGCGTACGGGCGCATAAAGCAGTGCGGTAATGCGGAGTTATTGCGTATCCGCGATATTAAATATTAACAATTGCGCGCGCGCGACTCACGCGGGGTTAATGCCGGGGTCGGGCCGATGTTAAGCCGGCGCGCGATAAAGCGGGCTTATAACGAAAATTGATTATTAAAATGCGCGTGCGGGCTTTTACCTGGGATGTGCAATTTGCCGGCGAGCCACTTCGTTTATATTCGGTCTCCGGCGCCGATAGCCTTCTGATTAATAAAAACAATATCGTTCGAGCTTTGCTCTGCCGTTTGAGGAAGTTGATACAAATATAATCGCTTATTATCGCTGTGTTTGATCGGACGGTGCGTGCTGCGAGTGGAATTGCGGATTAAAAAAGGCGGGAAGCGTGTTTGTTGATTGAGGATTTGAATAGTAAGCTTGGCTGATTTGTGAAAGGGGGAGAAAGGTTATAGTGATATAATAGAGTGACCTGTTATTGATCTAAGAAAGCATATTTTGGGGTGGAGTATTGATCGGTTATTAATTTTATGCTCGACCGAAAGTTCGGTGACCGTTTATTCATAGATTAGAAATTGAAGTTTTAAAATTTTACTTGAAGATTTGAGAATTTAAACGACATATTTGATAATACAAATTCATTGAATTTCATAATTTATTTCTACACTTCTTTAACGCAAAGACGTACCACCAACGCTTATATTCATATTTACATATTGCGAGTGTATTTTAGTTATACCTATGTGTTTTGTAAAAGCAGTTGTAAATTACGAAAAAAAATTAAACCTCATTTCATGAATCAAAGTTTTCTGTAAAACCAGTGAAAATTTTATATTTTCTTCATAGAATACAATTATTTGCTCGTTTTCAAATCCGTTAGGGAATAAATTATATTTTTCATAGAAATAAATATTTTATTTATGAAAAATCTATCAGTGCATTCAGTAGAAATCTCGCAGTTTAGCATTACAGAATCGACCTCCTAAATAAGTTTTATAGAATTTGGACAGTATAGATATACTACAATACTTATATACTGAGAAATTAATTTGTTGTGCAAAAGATATTCATTCTTACTCTTCCAGAGTGCGTTCGGATTTGTGTGTGTGAATGTGCGTATATGTGTGCATGTAGGGTGTGTTTGTGTGTGTAGGTCCGAGAGTCCGTTCACTAAGAGAATAATAAATAGAAATGAGAGTCGCACACGCTGACCCCAATTCCCATGTCGAATTTCAAGATGTATCAGATGCTTAATGTAACTGATGTATGTAAGCTACGCGGATGAAATATTAATAATCTCCATTTGAAATACAAAATTTATTTATTTTTTTTTTTATGAATTATTCATTCGGCATTCCAGAAACTATATATAAGAAAGCTTTAATGAAATGTAGACAACTTGATAAAAGTTAATATAACTCCCGTCAGCTTTATGCCGCAAAAAACATTATTTTACATCTCTTTGATAATAATTCTACCATAAAGTTATTCCAATTACGCACTAACACATTACAAAGCAAGCTATAATAACAATGCAATTTATGATATTCCTTTTACATCAACAAATCCATTCTCCGGACTATGAAATCGGCAAAGACAAGCTAAACAATTCACGAAACAATAGTGAGCGTACCTCTGAACGGTAACTCCAGCACAGGCTGAACAAAAACTTCGCAACGTATATATAATCGAAACGCACAAACGCAATCCTCCCTTTCTTCGACAACAAACCAATTTCGGACTCTGTTCTCTCCCTCTCTCTTCCTAAAAAAAAAAAATTTAGAGCATGGACAAAACAGCGCCCGAAAAAGCTCCCGGCCATTTCCAAAGCTCTCCCGGCCAGTGTCTCTCTGATGAAAACCCGCTCTTTTCCGAAACTCGCCGTAAGCACGAAAAAAAAAGAGGGAACCGAGCTTGCGTCCGCTTGCTTGCGCGCAGTTCGTTAACGCTACATTGTCGGCCGGCGAATTAACGGCCGATTTGCCCGCTTTATATCCCTCCTTTCCCTCGAACAATACCAAAGCTTTTTCGCCATTAACCGAATTCTTGCCTCTCTCTCTCTGTTGCAGAATCTGGCGACCTAGCCGACGGCCGAGCAGCGGCAAGCTTCATTGTTCCCGTGAGGGAGTCAGCGTCGAGGCAGCAGCACCACCAGCAGCAGAGGAAATTATTCAGCGGGAGAGCAGCCGGACTACTTGGTACATATATACATAGATTGCGGGGATGGCAGGGGACAGGAGAGGACAAATGGAAAAAGGCTGGCTCGCCTGGCTTTTTTTATTATGCAGAAAGATCGAGCGGAGCTTCCGAGGCGAGCCGGATGGATGAGGATGCGTGTAAAATTATGTAAGCGTCTCGGCGTGGATGGAGTCTTTAGGGGTAGGGTCGAGAGTTTCTCAATCGATGCCACGCGGCCGGCGCCTTTACTTTAACGTCCTTTGCGAGCGCGCCGAAAAAAAGCTCCGAGAGGATTTTTTTCTTACGAGCTGTACAAAAGCGAGCCTGGAAACATTATCCGATTGAGTTTCGTAGGTATATACTGGGGAGAGAAACGGGGAGCGCTTTTTTCTACAGTTAAACGGAATCGAGCTGCCAGGGCGGCTCTATCTGAGCGCGAAAGTGTTTCCAGATGCGATGTTTTATCAATAAACCCGGTATCCGTAAAGTCGAAGCGTTGTTTTACTCTATTATATTTATAACGCATAAAAAGCATTTATTTATTCTTCCTCGCGGCTGAATCAATGCGTGTTGTTTCGCCTCGCAGCGGGCCGATCCCGAAGCGCTCCGCTGATACAGCACTTTTTTCTAGCGCGCGTCGCGCTGTCTTTTTTTGTGGGACAAATCGGAAAGCGATCGTTTTTACGGACACTTCTTCGCACTTCGGCCGTTATTACAAACAATACCCGCCGTTTCGCTATTCATCGAGTATGCACACATGCCTCGATCGCAAAAAGTTCATTATGCAAATAAGCGCGGCGCGAGCTTCGAACCAAAAAAAGAGCTACAAACGAATATAAATCTCATCCGCGCGTTAACTGCCGCTAAAAAGTCAGCCGCGCTCGTCGCGTTAATTAAAATTACGCGCGACTCTCGAATCCGTTTTTTTCCCCACTGAACCGCGATTGCCATACGCGAGCCGCAGTATATCCATGCGTATACGTGACGGATCGTTAATTAAAAAATTATAGGTCCGTCGGTTTTCCGATGCCGGGCGCCAATGGCGCCCAATTACATCGCAGCTATATATCCGGGGCGAGTCTGTAATTTTTAACGGCGCTGGTCCCGTCGGCCGCGCGACAAATTAACGGCTGCAATTAACGAGCTTGTTAGCCGGCGCGAGGCAAGCGATGTGTATCGATGGACGGATAATCGTTAAATTCACGCTCCCGCGAGCTCCGCGAGCACAGAGAGCTAATAGAGGCGCCCCAACCGTACACGTGTTGTACATCGCGGCATTGATTGAGACGCGAGCTGTGCTGCTGCTGATGCCGACGAGGCTATATCCGCGGAAATGAGGCTATCCCTACGACCACTGATCCGCCTACCCTCTGTTTTTTTATATCGGCGAGAGCTAGAGGTATTATACATACGGCGTTGTAAAGCTCTTTGTTTTTTTTTTCTTCTACGGATACTCTTTGTATTTGCGTGTAGGTGGAGGCTGAGTGAGGAGATAGCGTCGAATGAGTTGTTGTTGCGTTGGTAGCGAGATGGTTTTGGGGATGAGAGTATAATTTTTGGGTTATTGTTTAGGTGAGAGGGAGAAGCTGGTGTTTTGAGAATGAGCTTCTCTGGATAATTTAACAAGATTTTGTTATATGTTTTCGAGATATGTTGAGAGATGTAGTTATTTTTGTTACGGTTGGGTCAAGTGCTACTGGGCTCGGTGCATGGATTTAGTTTTGTACTAAAGATGCGTGTATTTTGTGAAAAATTCAACGAAACGTTCATAACGCTGGAAATTTACCTTCAGATAAACAGGAAGGTATTTTCCATCAAGCAGAAATTTACGCACGTGGAATTCTTGGCTTTGCTCAATAATAAAATTCTTTTAACGCTAAAAGTGTTTGCTCCCGTGCATTTCGAATTGAAGAATGTAGAAAATCCAGTGTATTTTTTCACGGCAAATAGTTTTTATTTAGAATAAACTTTTGCAATACTTTTGCGAAATATAGAAAACTTTTACGCAAATATCTCTGTCGCATGCTATCCGAGCGAATTCAAACAATACCACTCGCGCAGTTTACAAAAAATCGAAAACCGTCGAACACGTTTCGTAACATTTTTTATCAAATATACTCATTTGATACGATAACCAAATCAGAGAACGCGATTGTCAAATATCACAACTGTCGAAAAAAAAATACATCCACGCTGGGAAAGGTCGCACCACGTCGAGATCTCATTAAACGAAAGCATCACAGGAGATCCAGAAAGAAACGAGAAACTCAGGAGCGAATTGACATTAGATTTAACGAAAAAAAAAATCGACAAAAAGCAAGCAAAAAAAAAGAGAGAATGACAGAACGAGAGAGCGAAACACTTTGTAAATATACACGCGCACACCGTGAGACTGAAAGAATGAAAGAGTGTATGGCGAATATTATTGCGAGCTTTGTTTGGGCTACGCCGCGAATTCCGGGCGCTCGAAATATTTTTCGTCCGATGTATAAGCTCTCTTCGTAAGAGCGCGAGCGAAAAGTTAACCAGCGAAGGCAGTCGAAATGAAAAAATATACGAAAACAAGCGAAAAACGAGCGTTAAAGCTCGCTGAAAGTCGAAGCGAGAGAGAGAGTCGAGGCGAACCCTTTTATCGGATTATTTTAAGCCCGAAGGGAAGATAATTGACTTTGATACTTGCTCTCCTCGAGGGACGCGCGCGCGTCAATCGCGAAATTGCCGGCTTGGAGGCTAACGGGGAACGACAGGTCGGAATGCTCGGCCCTCTGAGTGATTTGGAAGCTACATCAAGGGACGTGATGAATCGAGTGCTGCGGGTGTTACCTTGGGGCTGCAGCGCGCTGTTGTGGAGGAAAAAAAATGATATTTTTAGCTTGGAGGATCAGAGAGGAGCGTGCAGAAAAAATATGCAGCCGTGGAGAACTTTGAGTTTTCATTTTGTTTTTGTTGCGAAGGGTTTAGTTTATATCCGAGAGGCTTTGTGGGGATGAATTTCCGCTGCAATAAAAATACAATCTATGAAAAACGTTTTTTTGTATAAAAAAATTGTAAGTTTAAACTTTTAAAATTATACAATTTACAAAAGTCATTTATATTACCCCAAGCTAAACTTAAACCCACAAATCACTCAAAAGGAACCGACCATTCCGATCTCTCTATCCCCAATACACAAGCGTCTCATCTCAAAAGAAGCAGCGCAAGCCTTGAGGGCAATCCATCGAAAAACCGCACGGCTACAAAGCCGCGAGCTCGACACACGCGTACACAGGGTATAGAACAATGCTACACGTATCCACGTAACCACACATACACACACACACACATATACAGGGACCATGGAGAGAGCTCTACGCGTGGGTGAGCTCGCGGGCTTTCATATTTCATGAATATTTCAGCGGCCGGCTCCGGCAATAAATAGCTCGCGCTCTCCCGGCATTATACTCCGCGAGGAGAGCGCGGAGCCGCCCGTACACGGAGAAAATAAATCGGCGCGCGCGGGGACAAGCGGAATACTAATTGAGCCGCTGCCGGAAACGGAGGAAAAGCTCTCGATTGATTTTCGCAAGCTCGCTTTTCTGGAGATGTTAATCAGCGAGCTTGCGAGCGGTTCCGCTTGTAAAGAGTGCGGGAGAAGGTATATATAAGGTTTGGGGGGGTGGATTTGCCGCTTGTAAGTCTGTAATCGGGTAATCGCAGGTTATACATGAACTAGTCGATATTTGTAAAGAAAATATACATTTGATATATGCGAGCGCGGGCGGGTAATTTTCATTTCCCTTGTAAATTCCACGTCTCCGTAGTGTAAATAAATTTTTATATGCATAAACTAATCTTGAGAAACTCTGCTACTAAACTATCCACGTAACCGCTTAATCACCGTAAACTAGCCTTCGTCAAGGAACGAGATAAACTAGCATCCCGAGCACTCTTTACAAAGCGCGCCCGAAAAAGAAGACACAAGCGAGAATCTCCCGAACAAACTGAAACCACCCTCGAAAATAGCGCCGCGAGAAGCAAAACCGGCGCGCGCGGGGGGATCGTTAATGGCCCGTGAACGGAGGAACGTCAGTAATGACGGCGACAAGCAGCAGCGGCGGCGGCGACAAACCATGAAAGCGAGCCACCTGTTACTCTCTCTCTCTCTCGCTTGCCCCGGCGCAACTTCGGCTGGCTGCGCTCTGTACATCCACCCCCGAGCTCGTCCCCTAAGGAGGACGACGACGAAAAGGTGTAGTTCGCGGTTTAGCCCGGGCAGCCTGGCCTTGTTGCGCGCTTGTGTCTGTGAGAGAGAGAGAGAGAGAGAGGGATGATATCGATTTATCGGTGGTGAAGTAGGGCGGTGGATGAGGGAGATGACGAGGAATTTTGCTTGTCGGCGAGGCCGGTGTGTCTTTCGAGGAGGGCCGAGTGCGAGTGAGAAGCTTCGAGCTATGTACATGATGGCAGATTCGAATAAAAACCATGTCTATAAGAAGTTGGAGGTGTTATTTAGATCCTTTCCTTTTGTTTGATTTGTCTTTTATTTTTGAGCGGTTTGCGCTTTTATTAAAAGTTATTTTTGATTTAATGTGCTGATTATTTGAATAACGTATTTAAAATAGAGAATGTCTTGGAATAACTGGTAAGAAATTTAATCAGCAAAGCATTATTGTCAGCTTTCATTTTTAATTCATAATTAAACTTTTATTTAAAGAATTTGTAAAGTTATAACTTTAAGATCAATATTTCTACTTTTATTCAATGATTTTCTAATATGACGTGCAACATTTTCTCATATAAGATGACTTCAGCGATAATAGCCCTCTTTTCTTTGGTAAAGATTTCGTTATTACTCTCTTTGTCAGTTAAACCATTTTTTTCTCAATATTTCATAGCTGGCATAAATAATCATAAGCCCGACGAAAGCCCCGTGCTCTGTTTTAGTACTTAAAGTTTCTGAAATACCGCTTTCTCTGGAATTTAAATTTTTAAGCAATCACTTAAAAGTTAAGGAGAGCCCAGATTTGCAAGGTAAGTAAAGTTCATAACTCGAGTTTTGCTATCATAACATTTTTATTGACACAGAAACTTGTAAGAATGATTTACCCGGAAAATTGTATTAAAACACTTAAACTGTTTCTAGTTAATTTCTTCTGCTCCCTCATTTCACTCATTTTTACCTTCACCCAAAGTATCCAAAATTATTTCTGCATAAATTCTATGAAATTTTGGAAAAATAGATCTTGAAAGACTATGAAAGGAAGATCCCTGAAACCTTAATGAAAAAACAATATTAACTCCTTACTCTATGTATCAAGTTCCTAAAATAATACAGAAATATTAGTTTTAGATAGATAACCTCATCTTCCCTGTTTCAATCCTCTACAATTGTTTTTACTAGATAATTCGAAACCGAATTTATTAACCAAGAACCGCAATATCTTAGCCAAACTTTAATTTCAAAATTTTCATTTCCAATCCAGAAATTTAATAAAGCAACGCCAAAAACCTAACGACGCAATCCTGCAACCACGACTCCGAATCGAAAAATGAAAAATAGTCCATCTTCGTCCCCAGAAATTTCTCTCAAGGCAGCGGAATTTCCATCTCCCAGCGAAGAATCGAAGAAGCGATAGAGCAGAGAAGACGACGAGGACGACGAAATATTCAAATCTCGTCACGCGGGCGCGCGCCCGTAGAAGGGTTACAGCGTCGAAATCAGCGCCGGCAGACCTTCGACTTTGGCCCCTTCAAACTTTCTCCAAACTAACTCTCCTCGAGCGCGGCCCTCATCTCTCTCTCCAGCTCCCCTGATTGACATCCCCGGCCCGCAGCTCTCTCAACCCTTTCGAAAAGGACCGAAAATTTAAACGCTTGATGATTTCGCTCTTATCTCCCCCCGCTCGTCATCGTTCAGAATTAAAGCCTAATCAGCCCGCTATTTGTACGCAATTAAAAGCGGTAAGATAGCCAGCCCCTCGGAGGCTCGTTAAGCCGGCTGGCTTGGAACTTTTTCAATTTGAGGCGCGCTGGCTAAAAACTCAAGCTAATTAAAGCGGCTGAAAAGAATTCGCGACGCACGCGAGGGCCGATTTATCAGGCGCGCTCGGCGCAAACAATGGGAAGCTGGGTATAGTCGCGATTAATCACAACGGGCCGTTAAACGCCGAAGGTGGGGGGTGAGAAAAGACTATTAAGGAACGAACTTCCGATCTCTGGGGCCGCGAGGCGAACAATAGAGGAGAGGTCCGCGTGTGTTGCGCCGAGCAACAATACCTGCTAAATCACGGAACGAGCGCGAGAAGAGGGCAGTGCGCTAATGCCAGAAGTGGAGCGACGAGGGAAGAAAGATGGTGTGCGTTGAGAAAAGAGGAAACTTGATTGGATGTTGCCTTGTGTGTTTCTTGGGAGTTTGTAGTGGAAAATCTGTTTGTATACGGGGTTAGTCTTTAATCGATCGTTCAAGAGATAAAAAGAATAAAATTTGGTTGAAAACATTATGAATAGTAGATCGAATAGCACTCATGTCAAGGTCTCAAAGCATTCTCCAACAAACGACACAAAAAAAGCCAGAAACTATCGCTCAACCATCCAGCCGACGTTACGACGCACGAAACCGTGAAGAACTAATTCCCCGAGCTCCGTCTCCTATATCTCCAGGCAGCACACGCGGAAAAGAAGCGAGCACGCGCGTATGAAAGCGGCGCGCGCGCGTATAACTTTAACTACCCGGCGCGGCGAAACGCCGCTGATAAATCCCCTTCTCTGCAAGTTGCGAGGAAAAAGGCCGTAGCCGTGAAAGCCGGCGCGTATCTCCTACGCGCGGCATCCTGCAAAAATAAAAAAAAGCGGCGAAAGAGCGCGTCCTGGCAAAAGGTAGATTGATACGCGGCCGACGCGCCGAAGAATGGCTAAGCGCGCGCTCGCCAGCGAGGATAGGAATCTGGGATTACGGCCTTTTAACGACGGCCGTTAAGTCAGCGTCGTCTCCCCCCACCTACGCTACGCGTATGCCTCGTAATACCGCGCGCGAAAGACCATTATTTTTACGGCCTTTAGGCGGTTACGTGATGCTCGCCCGTCTCGGCGTTTATATGGACGAGGCGTAATAGATTGTACGCGCGCTGGTCATATATAGAGGCGCTGGCGCGCGCGTGGCGGCTCGTTTCCCCCCTTTTTTGCATGCCGCCTTTTTTTTCGAGGCCTGCCCCGCCGCCACAGACGACGGTGCTCGAGATTTCGAGAGAATGGCCAGAAGCAGGCACTCGAGGCTGTCTAAGTGCCGTCGATTTGACGCGGCTGAGGACCGCGCGGCCGTGAGGTTCTTTTTTTTGGGTGCCGTTGAGAGGAGGGGCTGGCTTCTGGATGCTGGAGGAAATTTCGGAGTTGACGCTTCTTTTTGAGGGAGAGGGTAATCTCTTGATTATTCAGTTATGCGATGGATAGATACTTATGTGTTGTAGAATTGAATTATGTAAATAAGAAATTATAGACTTTCGTACGTGTATCATTCAAATTATTAAATGTCGTTAAAAGAAAGAAACTAATATAAAGGAATAAAAAATAACGAAAAATAATGGACAAATAATTAAAACCCTGAAAAATAACAATTATTAGTTTTGAGTATAAGGGGCTCTGATTCATTAACCCTTTGAGGAGCACATTTTTCTGTTGAAATTAGTTTTTTTTTTTAATTTCACTTGTTTATAACTAATTATGCACATAAAAATTTGGATTTTTCTACTAAGAAGATATGCTTTACAAGATATGAGAATCCTACGATAAAAGGTTTGGATGGTTTTGGGTTTAAAATGTTTCTGCTATGAACAAAAAACTGAAAGAAATTTGGTGTCTCACATATGAGACACCGCCCCTCGAAGGGTTAAGCAAAAATATCGCAATATTACGATAACAAAGTTACATTGAATAAAATAACGTAAAATGTGAAGAATTATCCATAAAAATAACGTGAAACTTTTCAATATAACCGCTAATTTCGGAGATAATAAATTTTTATTATAAAATCTTTGATAAACTAAAAAAATATCGTAAAATATCATAAATTAACGTCAAATTAGGGAAAATAACGTGAATATGTGGAAACATAACGATATAAAGCAAAGAAATAACGTTAAATTATTTAAATACTGTCCAGTTTGGATATTTGGGTGGCATTGTTTGATAATTTAAGCAAAATATTATGAATCAACGTCAATTCAAGAAAAATAATTTAATGTATACTACCTACCGCGCAGTCCTATAACTATTTATCATTAAATTTCTGGAGAATGGAAAAATCGGGATCTTACGACTTTAGAACAATCCTGATCACAACATACACGCTGCTAGATCTGAAAGGGTCTTATCTGAAATTTTTGGTATTGCTTTGGTGGCGTGATGCGAATGACGATTTATTGTGACAGCAAATTTCGGGAAAAAAAGAGCGAATCATTGCGACAAATTCGCTTAAATTTGCGCATTTTGATCTGCATGTAGCCCGTTTTTTAAACGTTACATTCTTATCTAGTACGCCTGCTTTTTAAAATAATAACTTATAAGTTAAATTATAGGATTTGCACCTGTAATAATTATATCGATTTTTTTCTGCGTACATATGCTAGAATCTTGCTTGTCACATAATATATCGTTTTCTTTATAAAACATCTACAAACTGGGGCTGGAAGGATAGACACAGCTGTTAAGCAACATATAGAGAAACTATAATTGTAAATAATGTTTGGATAGTATAGAATCTAAAAAGTCCTGGTAGAAAATTGACCACATTCTGGGCAGAATTTCTGATCAATAAATGCTAAAATGATACTTATCTAAAAATTCTAGAAATGCTTTTAATAAAATTTCTTGATATAGTCTGTGAGCTAAAAATGTTAAAAAATATATCATTTTGCTATGATAGTATCACATATGCCCTTTTGAAATTCAATTGTTTTCTACTTGAAATGTACAATTATCCAAGGGCATACGGTTCTCGCGGGACAAA